>RJWM01011906.1:0-58292 GCA_004363535.1 Dasyprocta punctata
AAAAAAAAAAAAAAAAAAAAAAAAAAAAAAAAAAAAAAAAAAAAAAACTGAAACATAAAACTACCCTATGATCTAGCAAGTCTACTACCAGGCTTGGAATTGGAATCTGTATCTCAGAGGGGTATGTGCATTTCCATATTCACAGCAGCACTGTTCACACAAGCTGATATAGAAATAAACTGAATATCCAGGCACAAGTGAATAAAGAAAATATGGTTTCTAACACAACAGAGTACTACTCAGTCTTACCAAAAGGAAGAATCTTGCATTTTATTACAGTTTAGGTGAGCCTGGAGTACATTACGCTAACTGAAATAGGCAAACAGAAAAAACCCACATGATTCCAAGAATGAGGCTCACAAATATGAGTGACTAAAAACAGTCAAATTCCTAGAAACAGAAAGGAATGGTGGCACAAGGAGCTGGAAGAGGGAGAATAAGGAGTTACTTTTCAATGAACAAAGTTTCATTTATATAAGTTCTAGCTACCTGCTATACAACATGGTGCCTGCAGTTAATATTTTATTGTGCACTTAGAATTTTGTTACAAGGGTAGTTGCCACATTACTACCATAAAAAAAAAATAAGGTGCATAGAAAGAAAAAATTTAAGATTTTTTTAAAATTATAAAAAGAAAGTACAAGTTCCAACTATAAAAAGACAATTCAACTTCAGAAAATTAAACCAAAATCCAATTTTTAAGAACTCACCACATTCACAACAGGGCAGTTAACTCACAAGTCTCACTGCCAGGCAGCTGGAACCACTGCTAGTACACACCCTGACTGTCCATCAAGTGGCTTATTAATTTTATTAGTAAAAAACCTGATAAAAGTGATTAGACCCATCTGTACCACCAGTGCTGCCGAAAGAGACAGTCATGCACATACCACCAGTGCTTCGAGCTGGTGGGAGGGAACACGTTAAAAAGAGAACAGGCCCTTCGATGTATTTTAATATTTTATAAAAAGCAGCTACTAAATACAAACTTCTATATACAGAGTACACCGATCAAGTTTGGTATAATTAATAACATACTAGCTACATGGAACTCATTAAGATAATAAGATTTGTTAAACTAAAAGATGGTTAAAAAAAAAAAAAGAAAAGAAAAAAGCAATGGCCATGAAAAAACAGGTCCAAAAAAACTCTATGTTACAAACCACATTCCTACGATTAGTCACTGCCAAACAACCGCTCAGTGACTAATTCCAGGTCCAGAGGTCCTTGCGGCAATGAGTAATGCTGAATATATGATACACTTTACCAGGAGTTGTCAAATAATGATGGAGCAATCCTTACTCTTTTTCCTCTAGGGACATGACATTTGACTTAAACAGTTATACAGCCAGTGTGTGAATCTACGAATGGTTGATAGAAACAAACCTACTTGAAATACATGAACCCAGAAGTCTTTCAAACTTCATCTCATTCTTCTGGTATTTGTCACATGGTCTTGTAATTAACAGTGTCTGAGTTCCTTCTCCCTGCCTGAGCCTGCTCATATCCCTGGTGGTGCAGTGGGAGCTGACTCAGTAAATCCTGATTAATGGTTGCTAAGACAATGAATTAAGAATATCCCCCTGCTCACCTCACATTCTTGTTCTCTGGCTGAGCAGGATTCACTGTCGCCTTCTGTGTCTGTCTCAGAGTCATCGCCCAAGCTAATCACACAAGCATACGGACAAGGTTCCTGCTGTTCTGAAACGTAACTGTCGTTTCCAATTTCCAAATTGCTTGAACACCCTTCGGTACTCAGAGTACTCATAAAAGGGCAGCTGACAGAACTTAACGTTGTAAAAGTCCTCTGGCCTGGCTCTGGGCTCTCGCTGATCCTGATACCTAACCAGGGACACTCAGACCGTTTCTGAGAGTAGATCTGTTCTGAGCCATCTTTGGCCACAGCAGGTGATAACTGCATTTGGCAAGGGGAGTCCGTGCTGCAAATGTCACTCCAGAAGCCTTTTGCTAGGTGCTCTGCTACTTCTCGCTCCACGCTACTCCGATCGCTGGATGCCAGGCTGCTGTCTTCCTTGGGGCCTGAATCATCTTTCAAATGTAAATCTTGACTTTCATCAAACGTTTTCTCTTCTGGAGCACCTGTACCTGACAAAGGATTTTCTGCTTTCACTGCTGCGCCCTGCATAGCAGCAAAATTCAAGTCACTATATTGGTCATACGTGTGTAAAAGAGACAGCGAGTAGAGCCCATGAGGGTCTGCAGAACCGTGGGGGAAAGGAGTCACTTCTGCTTTGTCTGTTAGGACCTGAGAAGCAGGCTCTTTCTTCTTTGCTGCCTCATGTTCCACTGCTAACTTATTTTCTTCACATTTTAAAATCACCTGCAAATCTGTACAATCCTGGCCTCCCCTTAGACAATCGTTTTCAGATGTCTCATTTGGCTGAGCAGAAACAGCCTGAACGTCTTTGACGCTGGATTCCACCGCGCGGACTCGGTCAGTTCCAAATGCCTTTTGGAATTTTCTGTATTTGGGGCATAAAGACGGCAAAGCCAGAGCAGCATTCTTCTCCATGCACATGGATTCATAGGTCTGGCTGGCGCTGTCTTGTAGGGGAGGCGGTGTTTTTACATTTTCTTGATACCTTTGGAGTTTACAGTGAGGAGTCTGAGCATTTTTATCTTCTAGAAATTCCTCTACTTCATCAATTTCTAGATCCTTCTGGTCCGAAAGTGAAAATTGAAGGTCTGTTTTCTGACAATGTGATGGAAAGCACTTTTTTCTTAGGCATTCTTGCTGGTCTGCAGTGGAGTCTAAAAACTTGTATTTGAGAAACTGAAAGCAGGATTCCTCAATATTGTGTACACTTAAAAATTCCACACACTTGCACACTTCATCCACACTGTCTTTACTTAAAATTAGTTTAGCAGTATAGGCAAACTGAATTAAAGGTTCGAATCCTTTGACTGTCACCTGTTAATATACAAAATAAAAATAACATTACTTGAAAGCTCTCTAGTTGGTGAAAACAAGAGAAACAGAAACGGGATACAGAGATGTGTAACATATTTGTAACAATTATAAAATAGGTATTTTAATTTGGTAAGAAAAATATTTTTCTAGGAAATGCAAAATTAAGGGAGGTTAGACGTACATGCTTACCACACCCTATCCACTGGAAATACGCCCTCCACTTTATAGATTCCACTCTTAATCACACATGAGTTATGGTTTACTCACATAATCTAGACAATTTTCCCATGAGAGAGGAAATAAACCATCGATGAAATGAAGTGTGATGGACTCCACATGCCACCCATGTTTTACAGGAAGTGTCAGGCATCTACTCTAGACCAGTTCCATATGGCTAAGCAAACTACAAAAGTACAAAAGTACAGTTTTTAAAGATAAAAACAATTAAATAAAACATGGGTTACAAAGAACTCTTGATTCATCACACACAGTAAGGTAACTACAGCATCTCATGCCAAAAATGTCTAACAATAAAATTTTAAAAGCAATCTAGGTGAAGTTCTAAAAATTACATCCCAGTAATGTTTTCGCATGGGGGCAGGGAAATAACTCAGTGGCACAAGTGCCCGCCTGGCAAGCATGAGGTCCTGAGTTCGATTCGTAGTACAAAAAAAAAAACCTAGATCCTGCATGGAATTATACGTGAGAAGCTTCAGGAGGAAACCTGCACACAGCACCTGCCTCTGTGATGGGCGGGGCAAATGGAACCTACTCCAATGCAGAGAAAGCTTCCTTTGGCTTACTTGACAAAACTGTTTTTAAAACACTGAGTTCCTACAAGAGTGACCAAAATATTTTTAATTTAATTTGTGATTTTTTTTTAAACTCATGCTAAGTTTTGGATATTTAACTAACTTTTAAATGGCTAAAATAAAAATAGCGATACTGCCAAATGCTACAGAGAAATTGAATCACTTGCACAGTGCCAGTGGGAATGTGAAATGGCACAGCTACTTTGAATAACAGTTTGGTACTTTCATATAAAACTAAACTACAGCTACCATATGACCGGCAATAGTATACTTCATTCTCCCTAAGAAATGAAAACTTTTGTTCACACAGAAAGTGGTACACAAATGTTTATAGCAACTTTATTTGGTATAGTCAAAAACTGGAATTAGCTTCATCTACTTCAATATATAAAATGTTAATAAAAAAACTGATCCATTAATATTACTGACTACTACTCAGCAATAAAAAGCAACAAACTACTGACACATAACTCTTGGATAAATCTTAAGAGAATTACGCTAGGTGGAAAAAAGTCAATCCCGAAAGGTTACATACTGCATAAGTCCATTTACATAACACTTCTGAAATGAGAAAACTTTAGATTAGCAGTTGCTGACAACTGGGGTGGACAAAGCGGGTAAGGGAGTAAGGGACAAGGGTGGTAAAGAAGCAGAGCACCAAAGATCCTTAGGTACAGCAACTGTTCGGTATTTTAACTGAGGTAGAAAAACCTCCACAGAGAAGAAAATTGTAAAAGTTAATACATGCACACAGAAACAACTGCAAATAAAATCATAGCAATCTGAATATCAGGAGTGGGTTGCAAAGAATCTATATCCAGCTGTAACATTATACAGTATTTTTTCAAAATATTACCACTGGGGAATATTGATCAAAGTGTGAACTCTGCATTATTTTTTATAGCTGTGTAGTATTTATAACTATCTTACCAAGATTTCAATTACAATTTTCTAAAGTGAGTTAAAATAACCAAAAAATAATTTTAAGCCAGTAGGTTATACTACAGTGTTTTCAATCTGTCACGCTGATAAAAAACTTCAAATATTTGAAAACTTAAGATTTACACTTGAAATTAGAATGACTACACTACATTCATGCATATGTGTGTCTCTCTTCACAAACACATGAATTAGACTTTGTTCTAGTTGGTAAGTCTCATTCAGTAATTCAAAAATATGAACCACAATAATAAGTATGTTTCCACTATGATTTGTGTTTCTTTGCAAAATCAATGGCTAGTCTATAATTGACCTTGTTTTGTCATTTCTTGTTATTTCTTCCTTCACTCTGATCTCTGCCACAAAAGTGGTAATCTATTCACTTCCAAAATACAGCCAAAATTTCATGGAAGTACGTACAGCTAACAATACGTGACATCGTAATTTACTTTACGGTTTATCTAACAGTATCCAACAGGGAACATCCCACACAGATAGGTCATACACAAGAAGTCCCACACACACTCTCCATATTCCCCTCAACCACTTCTGGGTCCCAAATGCACAGACTTGACACTGCGAGCAGCACTTAGCAACTAAATAAAGCAACCTGTCTGAGTAAGAGTCAGTGTAACCAGCACTCCTCTGCCCAAGAGAGAGATCTCTTGGAGCCAGGACATTAACAAAGATGTAAATATTTATGAACTTGAGCTCCACAACAACCTTGGGGAAAAGATACATGTACAACCTAGGTTCCATAAATAAGAGACAGTTTCTTTCTTCTACCAAAACATACAGACACTCTCAAGTCTTGAGAAAGGAAGAGGAGACTTATGGAGCTCCTGCTTTTCATGGCAGAACATTTTGGGAAATGATTGATAGAACCCTAAACCCAGTCACAGCTGCCCATCAGAGGCCAAGGTCCAGACGGAGAGAAAGTCACACAGCACCATCTCTCAACTATGACCTTTCCAAATGTTTAATACACTGGGTGTGCCCTGACTTAAGTCATTTTATTACAAATAACCTAACAGTGGGACAAGTTATTCCACTGCTCAATAAATATCGACATCCAAAATTAATGATTTTACATGTAAATGTAACCATTACCATGAAAAAAGACAAACAAATGGATTGCTGCTAAGAAACTAAGACATTTGTTCTCCAGCCACCCGACTGGGAGGCTGCTTTACCTTTAACCTTATAAACCAAAAACTGTTCGAATAAAACTAAATTACAATCACGGGAAACATGGACTGCTCACCTCTTCTGGCAGAGTAATGCTAAGCTCCGCATCAGACTCGCCTATGATTCTCGAGTGGAAGTAACCGCTGCACGCCGCCAGCACCGAGCGGTGGGCGCGGAAGCGCTGGCCCTCCACGAAGACGGTGACGTCGCACAGCACATCCTTCTTCCGCTGCTCATTGAGGCTGAGCAAGATGTTGGTGCTGTGCACTGAGGATTCATAGGCAAACACCGCGCTCTCACTCAGAGCCATCCTGCACGGGAAGTGGTGTCGGGAAGGGCAGTGGAACGCATGCTTCTAGCTGTCAGCAACCTGCAAACACGCAAGATTTCACTTGAATAAAATTTTCTCAGAATGTGTGTGTGTGTTTGTGTGTGTGTTTAACTCGTGTTTGTTACTTTTTTGGTAAGAATTTTTTCTGGTTCATGTTTTGTACTCTGAAGATAAAACACTATACAGTATTATTTTTATCCTATTACTTTGTTAGGAAATTTTAATTTTTCATAAAATAAAGTAGAAAAAGTGGTCAAGTGTCAAGATACAAAATTAGGACACAAAAATCAGCAGCATTCCTACATACCAATGAACCTATGGACAGAGAAATCAGGAAACTAACTCCATGCATAAATTCAAAAAAAATAAAATATCTAGGATTCAACCAAGGAGATAAAAGACTTCTACAATGAAAATTACAGAAAGCTGAAGAAACAAACTAAAAGCATTGGAAAATGAAAAGACTTCGTATATTCATGGATTGGGAGAACTATTACTGTGAAAATGGCCAAATTACCAAAAACATTCTTCAACAAACTATAAAAAACAATCCTAAAACTCACAAGGAATGAGAAAATATCCAGAATAGCCCTGAGCACACCTGAGTGAAAGAGTGATGCCAAAAGCATCACAATGCTGGATCTAACACTACACTACAAAGCAGTAGCAAAAACAACATGGTACTGGCACAAAAGCAGGCAACAGATCAAGGAAATAGAGCAGAAGAAACTGAACACATGTATCTATATCCATCTCACTGCTAACACATAGGATGGAACATACACTGGAGAAAACACAGCCTCTTTCACAAAGGGTGCTAGGAAAATTGGATATCCACTCACAAAAGATTGAAACTAGATCCCTATCTCTCACCCTGGACCAAAATCAGATCAAAACAGATAAAAGACCTAGATACAAATCAGAAACTTTGAAACTGCTAGAAGGTAACATAAGGGAAACACTTGAAGCCATAGGCAAAGACTTCCTGAATAGGACTCAAATAGCACAGGAGATACTGTCAAGAATCAACAAATTAAAAGGCTCTGCATAGCAAGGTGAACAACAGAGTAAAGACGCAATGTACACAAAGAGAGAAAATCTCTGCTAGCTATTCTTCTGTTAGAGGACTGATGTCTAGAATTTATAAAGAATTAAAAACAACCCAAAGAAAAATGAGCAAATGAACTGAATAGCACTTCTCAAAAATCACACAGCCAACAAGAATATGAAAAAAATGTTCAACATCTTTAGCCATTACAGAAAAGTAAATTAAAACTACTCTAAGATTTCATCTCACCCTGTCAGAATAGCTGTCATCAAGAATACAAAAAACAATGAACAGTGGCATGGAGGAGGGAAAAACAAGCCTTCCTACACTGCTGGTGCACACTACAAACTAGCAGTGAAACCACTACACAAACAGGTGTGGAGATTTCTCAAAAAGCTGAAACTAGAAATACCATTTAATCTAGCTATACTACCCCCCAAATTAAAGACAGCATAATATAGTGATACTGTATATCCCTGTTTATAGTAGTACAAACCACAACAGCGAAGCTGTACAAACAGGCTAGGTGTGCCCAGCAACGCATGAATGGATTTCTTAAAATGTGGCATATACAAAAAGGGAATATTATTCATGCATAGAGAAGAATGAAATTGTGTCATTTGCAGGAAAGCGAATGGAACTGAAGACCTGCACGTAATGCAAAATAAGCGAGATTCACCTAAACAAACAAACTCAAGAGATGATGGGAAATTAGAAGACAGGCTTGTATAGAGGGTGAAAGGGCTTGCGGGGAGGAGGGAGGGAAAAGGAGGGTAAATAATGGGATTGAAAATGAGCAAGATAAATTCACTGCATGTATCAATTTCCCAAAACTTCATTAGCTATTACTAACATGTTCTAATAAAAATTTTTAAAGACCATGTGTAATTTTACAATACATACTCATCACTGAAACAAAAATGTAAACAAAAGCCTCCAGAAGAATAACCTAGATATACTCAATATATCTCAATTAAACTCGATTCTAGGTAGCAGTTTTCCTAATTTTACAGAGAAGGTTTTTGGGAGAGGGAGGGACAACTTTCTGAAACGAGGATTCCTTGGCTCTCTGAAAATGAAAACAGTTCACCTCAGAAAACACTATGTGCCAAGAGATGGGGCTAGGAAATTTTGGGGTGGCATCCCGACCCTGTTACTCTAAGACACTTAATGAACAGGGAGGGGTGACTGAACTTTGGGATAAACTAATGGGCCTACGGTGTCACAGCTTTTTCATGCTCTATTTTCCAGTAACTGATAGATGATAGGAAGGTTCAGTGCTTAAATCAGAAGACACTATTTTACACAAGTTAAGTTCTTCCAGCACCAGAAGAAAATCGCTCACATTTGTCACACCACATCTTTGTAATCAGTCATTTTATATACAGCAAGTCTTACTTTGCACTACAACAGTGAGGCAAGACTACTTTATCATTAACAATATTGATTTATCAAAGGTAGAAAACTCTTGGTTTTCTCAAAATGTTAAAACATGAGACAGTTATTAAAAATATACCTGTATATTTGTTAAAAATCTATACTAATGTGTATTAGCCTCCAAAATTTTCAAATTACATGCACAGTACCGGCAAAAAAAAATGGTACCCTCCCAATACATGTATGGTTATCTACATACTTTATTCATGTATGGCAACTAATGAAATACATGCTCTAGAACACACATAATTTGAAAAACATCAAAAGAAAAGATTTAATATTTTCTTCTGTTGCCCCATGGCCTGTGGTGCACAGCCCCGAGTATATGTACCCCACGGTGACAATCACACAGGTAAGTTCCTCACCTGTACACCCCTCACTATAGCATATCTGCGTCACTCACTTCTGAAACAGAGGCGGCCTTCAACTAATCAGTTGAGTGAGAAAATGTCACTCTTTTCAGATTTGCTATACTCCAGACAAAAATGAGAGGAGAAAAATGAACTATTAAAGTTCACAAAAACCAGCCTCAGATCATGGGTGGATTCCACCTCACAAACTACCGCAAACACATGTGATGCATCTATAAATTATCTTGTATTTAGCGTTTATTTTTGAAGTCCTCAATATAGCTGAAATGTTAAGCTCCTCAAAAGCAGTCAATGAGAATAAAATATCTCATTATGTGGTTAAACTTTACCGAGGTTAAGGATCACAGTCTGTCATTTACTGACTCAGCACACCACATAAAATCACTGGTAACTTCAAAATCAAACATAAGAACAGACTTAACTTTTGGGTTATGCGTTTTCCAAAAGAGTAAGTTCCTATTAGCAATTACTCTGTGTACTTCAGTTATTAACACAAAGAATTAGTGTTAGGAATACTAGGGAAGAGCGATCATTCAAAGACATCGTGTTATCTTTTGTGGGTGCCACTGTAAGGATCACTGCCCTCCTCTTTCTCCAAAGCAATACACACTTCCCAGAGCATACTGGTCTCCCCAGCCGAGACAGACTCAGAGCCAACCCACCTGCCCTACTGTGTTCCTGCACCCAAGTCCCCAGTTCTCCTTTCCTGCAATCTGACTTATAGACCTCTGAAAGTATAATGTTTACAACTCTTCATTCTGCTGAATACAGTATAGCCCGGAGACAGAGACGGGGAATTCATACCAAGCATTTTTAACTGTTCCATTATTCTACTTCCAGTTAGTATCTGCCAAATGCACAATACAGAGGCCTTGCAGTAAAAAAGATTTATGCTTGAGAATAAGGAAGTGAGCCTCACAGAAAATCAAAACAAAATGAACTGGATCTGAGCTACAGAAAGATGACTCTGGACCCTGAATACCTAAAGACTATTTGGATTCCACTAGACTCCAGCAAAAACAGCTCCATACCTTCACTCTAGAGCTGTGGGTGGTTCACTACCATGCACCTGTGGCCTTCTGTTTTTCATCCTGCCACCAGTTATCGATGATGATGAAGATGGTGATGACCCTGGCCCAATACAGGTACCTTACCTGCTGCTGTATGTGTGAATGACTTGGAATTTTTAATAACAGATTCAAAACCCAAGTCACCTACAGCTCCTTCCAAACACAGTTCAGTCAGCTATCGCTGTATAAATGGAAATGCCATCGAGCCAAAACACACAATAGATGGCTTTCCCAGAGGACTGAAGGACACACAGGAGCCTGGTTCACTCCTGTGGGAACTACAAATATACCTGCAAGACAACTGCCCCAAGAAGAGCGACGGCTGGCAACTGCAAACAGCAAACACAAATCACTTGTATGAATGCAGACTCCTCTCCCCTGGCTTCTGATAGCATTGGGCATTACAGAAATGTGCTCTGAAAACTAATTCTCTTACTTTTGAAAACCATGTGGTCAGCAGTCCATTTTACCCAATAACTTAGCTAAGTAATGACCGTAACAGTTAAGAGTAACAATTCTTTCCAACATCCACCCAGCACTTTCTAACATTTCTCAGTCCTAAAAAGTAAAATATAAACACTCCAGTCTTCCACATCTAAAATTCTATTAATTCATTACTACCAAATTTAGATTCCTTATGTCACATATGAATTTTTCTTACACTCTTGGAAATATTTACTACAGTAATTCAACACAAAAGGGTGCTAATCCTAGCAAAATGCTAACTCATTCATTAATGCTGATAAGAATGAACAGACATTTTCAAGCTTCTTGTACCTCCATTAGGAAGTAATCTCTGCTCTCTATTCCTTACTCTGAAGTTTTAATACAGTTGCCACTTGGTTTTGTTTTCAAAATAATACAGGAAAGAAAACAAAATATGGTGGCTTTATCATAACATAGTAAGTTTACCGATACTTTACTTAAGAAAAAAACTTAAAAAGTTAAACATCTGACCATGGAACCAAATCTACAATGTTTTATACACTAGAAATTCAGAAAATAACTTTGTAAAAGGATACAGTTCCAGGTATACAAAAGAAGTCGAGTTTTATCAACCTCAGGTCTCAAAGGATTGTGTTGTACTGTATTTCAATCCTCAGTGAAGAGTAAGTTGTCTAACACTAAGTATTCATTTAAAAAAAAAAGGCTGCCAGCTAATCTTTCTTATCTCCACTGAACAATGACAGATGTTCTATTAAGCCCCAGTTGCCTTGAAAACACAAATAAAAGACACTGCTAGTTCAAAACGTAATCTAGATATGTTCAAAATGTGAAGATGCCTCAGGGTGAAAGACTAACAATGATCACTATAACCAATTTTCATAGGAATGTGGACCTTCAGAAAGGTATGGCTACTTATAGTTGTCTTTCAATAAAAACTACTTTCTGGTCAATTTTCACTTAATCATAATATACAATAAGAAAATTATTTCCAAAATACTTCCTGTTAGTCAAGGATTTCTGTAAACATGTGTGTGCTCTTGGCCACAAGTAGTATCCGGTGGACATCAGAAATGGCACGCGCAGGAATTTGTTATGGGCTTTATGTAAAGCAGTGCCCAAGATCTGCAGGCTGGTGGATTCTTTCGAACCCACTGAATCCTCCTTTCTAGTGGATTTGAAATTTCCACCTTCTCTTCCTCACTGCTTTGGCCTAATCGCACCTTTAGCACCTTTTCAATTACCTTTGCCTCACTCAATTTTAGATCAAGGTCTGGGCAGCTCAGAAAACAAACAAATTCCTTTTACTAACTGGATTCTTTCTTGGTTCTAGTCTAAGCTTTCAAGTTTCCTAAGCCAGTTCCTGTTACAATATACCCAATATATCTGGAATTTGAATGTTCTGAAATGAGGTGTTTTTCTTTTTTCTTCTTTTTTTTTTTTTGGTCTTTTTGAGACAAGGTTTCATTATACAATTCAGTTTGGCCTTAAATGCACTTTGTAGCCTAGGCTGACCATGACCTCACCAGCATCCTCCTGCCTCACCCTCCTAAGTGCACCACACCTCACACCTGGCTCAATTAGGTGAGTCTTATCTTCATTTTTTTTCAACTGGATGGCAAAGACCCAACAGTATGATGTGTACACTTTTTGTCCTTTGACTTTAAGGGCTTTTATTTTTAAAAATATATATTAATTTAAATTCAAGGCGGAGACACCATTTAGAAAACAATTTTTTCAAAGTAGCCTTTCCTTTTTATCACTCTCAATTTTGAAAAAAGAGAAAAAAAAACCTTAACAATAAACTCTGGGAATTTAAATCAGGACAGTACAGTAATTTAAGACGGCATTCTTTCCAAAGTCCTAAAACTTGGCTCACCTACTAGGAAAAATCAGGAAGAATAACTCGGGGACCAAGATTTGTTACTTTCTTGTAATTTCTTCCAGGCTTAAATGTACAACTGTTTAACATCTACATTTGATCATCTCATTTTCTAAAGTCATTTCTCTTAGCCTTAAGAAAAACATTAAGTATATGACTTGAAAAGGTAACTTGATGAATTTAATTTTAAAAACTGAATGAAAATAGGAAACAAAAAATATCAACTGAGACGTGGCAGAAGTGCTTATGACAGTACCAAAATTGAGGATATGTTTTTAAAGGACTTTTACAATATTAGGTAGAAACGTGATCTGGAGATTTAGGTTAAGACAATATATAACTACGCCATAATTTTTTAAAGCAGGAAAAAAATCACCATTAACTTTTACAACTCATGATTATTTACAGCACTGTATGATGTTGGACTTTTTTTCCCTTTACTTTTTCTAATATTAAAAAGTACATAGTGAAGGCTGAGGTAGGCGGAGCGTTGTGGGTTCGAGGCCGGCTTGGGCTACAACGAGAGCACAAGGCCGGCCTGAGCTACATAGTGCGACCCTGCCTCAAAAAAACCCGGGCCGGGAGTTTGGCTCAGTGCCTTAAGCGCCTGCCCTGGCAGGCGCGAGGTTGTGAGTTCAATCCCCGGTGCTGCAAAAAAAAAAAAAAAAAAAAGTACATAGTGAAATCATTGGCAGTTGTTATATTCACTGGCTGTGACTCCATATTTGAAATTTTGAAACCAAGGTTACAGTTAGAGGGGTCTAAATCATTACAAAGTTTCAGTTGTTTACAGACTCACCTTCTTAGAAACAAAAGGTTTTTATTTTTCCCTAAATCACAAAATCCAACTTTGATAATTCGGTCATAAGTTTTGAAAAGCTAGGAAGAGAATTCAGGAACAAAGAAGAGAAAAATAATAGGAAATCCAAGCTCTAGAATCAAAACAACCCTAAGGGATTATACCTCTTACTACAAAGACTTTGAGAAACAATGAAGTCTTTATTTGCTTAACACACTTGGCAACTACTTATCTAAAAAGGATCATTATGTTTCCATGCTATGAAAATATGAACTAGTAACTACAACTGGGCCACACCACAATGCTTATTTATACCAAACACTTATTTTCTATCAACCGTTTTTCAGTCACTATTTTTATCTACTTTGAGGTATAATTTATATGGAACAAACTGCATTTATAGAGTATAATTCAATAGGCTTTGACAGCTGTATGTACATATGAAAACCCATCATCACAATCAAAGTACAGTAATTTCCATCAAACCTTAAAATTCCACACCTTCTGACAAGGTTTCTCCTTCCTAGTGTGCCTGGCTGCCAGTAACCAATGATTTGTTTTATGTTATGGGTAGTATACATTTTCTTTTATTTTTGTACAAGTGGAATCACAACAGTAGATACTCATTCAGGGTTTATGTCACTCTGCTGAATGATTCCAATATTCATTTATGTTGTGTACAACTGATGTTTGTCTCTATTGTTGAATAATATTCCATTATACAGATATGCTACAATGTGTTAATCCTTTTAACTACTGATGAATGCCTGTAATAAAGATGGACTACTGTACTGCCCTCAGTTTGGGGATATGCTAGTAAAGTATCAATAAACGTCTGCACAGACATATAATTCATTTTTCTTGAATAATAAATACAGAGTAGACACTGAGTCATTGTTATGTTTAACCTTTCAGAAATTGCTGAGTAGTTTTTCAAAGCAATTATGTCATTGAAAATATCTACCAGTATTGCATGACAATTTTAGTTTTTTGCTTCTCATTCACTCTTAGCATTGTCATCTTTTTGAACCTAGATATCTTAACTAATATACAATGGTATTCCACTGTGATTTTAATTTATACTTACTGATGGTTGGTGACATTGGATATCTTTATAAGTACTTACTGGTCATTTTCATGACCTTTTGGGGGCGGATATCTACTTGATTCTTCTAAATTTTGTTACCTTATTGAGTTAAAAGAGCAAGTAGAATTTTGATGGTGGCATTCCAACTACATATCAACCCAGGGTGAACAACAGCTGTCATACTGAGTCCTGCAATACATGAACATGGCATTTCTCTTCATTTAGTTAGATCTTTAATTTTCCAAGCCAGCATTATGGTGATTTTTCAGTATAGATTTACACACGTTTTGTTAAATTTATTCCCAAGGATTTTAAGTTTTTTGTTGTTCCACAGACTTAGGATTTTAAACTTAATTTTCCAGTTTTGTGCTGCTACTACATAAATACAAAAAATTTTTAAATAAAATTAAATATAAATTTAAAATATATTTTAAAATATATTTTGTTGCTAGTACAACAAACACTGCAACTTGGATCTAATATTTACTTTGGGAATTCCTTAGGATTTTCTATGATCACAGTAATGTCACCTGGACACTGAGTTTTACTTCTTTCCCATCTTTATGTCTCACTTCTCTTTCTTCCCTTTCCGCAATGACTACATAGTGAGAGTGACTGCAGTGGGTGTCTCCCTATCTATTCTTTACAAGGAAAGTCTTCAGTGTTTCACCATCAATGTGATGTAACTGTAGGTTTTCTAATGAACTAATTGGCAGAGGAGGAGGTTCAGCAATTACCATCCCAGTTAACAGAAGCCTCCCACAAGAAACTGAGGGGATGGGCAAGAATGAAAACTGCAAAAATTCCCCTAGTGACTGAAATTCCCAAACTCATTTGGCCTCCTCCACGACACGACTATATCATAAGTACCGACACCTCAGAAATCCCTAAGATCCTGCAATCAGGGACTAGAAATGAAAAGGCCAGAGAGTTATTACCAGGGAGCATAGGCGAGGACTGAAAGACTCTATGAGAACCTCACAAATCCTACAGCTAGCTGCTCTCTTACAGCTAAGAGTGGACAGCATGAAAGAGCACATGAGCACTCGGTGACACCCCGGCAGCTGAGCAAGGTACTTCACATCTGCATCTGTGACAACAGTACCCCAACTCCTTGGCAAACTAGGAACAAGAGTAGTAATTTTTCATTAGCGAATCAAATGAAATACACACAGTGCTTTTTGGACAGCATCTGGCACATAATGAATACTCAATAATCATTAGCCATTACTTGAATTTAGGTGCAAGAAACCTTTTCTGAATGGCAGGGGGAAACACTGAAAGACAAAACATAGTTGATTGGTTTTCACAGAAAAATAATGGCAGACTTGATTGTGGTTTTAAAACAGAATGTAAACAGTATCAACCTTCACAAAATAAAAGTAACTTTTACTAAATCCATAATAAAAATCATGGTCTTAAGAAAATCCCTTCATTCCAACCAACAGTGAAATTTAACACAATGTTATTAAGTATCAACACTTCATTTTCCTTGAAAATACATTTAGATCACATGGAAAAAAAGAAAAGTAAATCAAAGAAGCCACATACGGTGAAGGATGACTGCTATTCCTGCTACGAAGGAAGCTGAAGCAGGAGGATTACAAGGTTGAGGCCAGCTTGGGCAACCTTGGGAGGCACTATCTGTAATGGCTGATACATTGCGCCAACTTGAAAAGTTTAGAAGTTTAAGGGATTCAGCAGGAGCCAGGGTCCTCACTTTGTAAACATCCATATCCTGTGCAAGAGGAGGGTATGGAGATGGTGTGAGTGCTACACCTGTCCTGGGGGGAGGGGAGGAGAGCCTGCTTACAGTATAAGGGAGGAAAAGAGGCTTGTTCCCCCCCACCCGCTTTGGCTCCTGTTGCTTTTGCTGTCTTCTGCTGCCTTGAAGTGTTGTCCCTGTGCCATGCCACCCTGCTTTGGAGCTAGCTGACTATGGATTGAAACCTCCACAAAACGTGAGCTAAATAAATCTTTCCTTCTTTAACTTTGACTGTCAGGTATTTTGTCTCAGCAATGAGAAAAAAGTAACCAACACACTTATCTCAAAAGAATAAAATAAAAAGTGCTGGGGATTTAGCTCAGTGGGTGAGCATTCCTGAGTTCATGCCCAGGAAAGCAAAAGCAAACAAACAAACAACAACAACAACAAAAAAATTAAAACTCACAGGCTGGGAGATTAAATAGGAGAAACTGGAAAGAAAGTAGTATTTCTAGATGACTTACAATGTGCAAAGTCAAAAGATACTGCCTTATACTGATACTATCAAGCACACACACATCACACACACATGCTTACTCAGAGTTGGGGAAGAGATCAAGAGCAGAAATAAAATTAGTATTATGATTATACATAGAGGTGAGTGAGGGTACAGAACTGAACAACATCCCTACCCATGGTAACAGCAAATCAAGAGATGAAGTCTTGATAAACTAAGATATGAACATAACAGAGAGTTAATGATAAATACCAGAAATGAGTAAACACTGTATATATTTATGAAGAAGAATTAGGAATGGGGTGCAGATGAAGTTGTTTCCCTTACTATATATAAAAATCAAGACCATACTACTTACTACTTTGACTAAAAACACAAAAAGTATTTACATTAACAAAAGTAGCAAAATCTAGTAAATCTAAATTGTTGATAACTTGGCTGTGAGCCAGTGCAACTTTTCAAATTTTTTCAAATAGGAAAAGTATTTGAAAGACAAAAGTTGGGCATGGTGGTGCACCCTTGTAATCCCAGCACTCAGGGGGCTGAGGCAGGAAGATCTTTGTGAGTTTGAGACCACCCTGGGCTACAAAGTGAGCTCAAAACCAGCCTGAACTGCATGGTGAGACCCTGTCTCAAAAAGCAAAAAAAGAAAAAAAAAAAAAAAAAAAAAAAAAAAAAAAAAAAAAAAAAAAAAAAAAAAAAAAAAAAAAAAAAAAAAAAAAAAAAAAAAAAAAAAAAAAAAAAAAAGAAAGAATCAAACTAAAAGGATTTTGACAAAACTAGGAAATGGGAAAGATAAAATATACAGTAAGACTTCTTGTTTGAGAATAATATACTGCACATACTGCCTAATATTTAATATTGACAAAGACACCAATTCAAATAGGTCCTTTAAAAATTTAAGAGTATCTTACAATACATAAGCACTAAATCTTGAAGACAATGTATATGTCCATCAACAGATGAATGAATAAAGAAAAGCTGGTATTTATACACAATGAAGTACTACTCTGAAATAAAGAAGGATAAACTTGAGTCATTTGTAGAGAAATGGGTGCACTTGAGATCATAATGTTAAGTGTAATAAATCAGACATAAAAGTTTAAGTATCATATGGTTTCTCTTACATGAGAAACCTGAAGCATAAATAAAGAACAAATAAGAAATGGATGATAGTAATAGAGAGGTAGATATTTTGCAAAAGGCTCCAAGAGATGTGGGGGGAGAGGAACAAGATGAAAAAAGAATCAAGGTATGTTATGCACATGTACCAACTCCCCATGAGGGATACGATCATTTGTACTACAAACAGGAACTAATAAAAATTAAAATTTTAAAAACAATACTTATAGGAGCCCTTTAAAACAAAATAAGCTACTGAATTACCAAACCACTGGAATATAGGTCTTTACCTTACAGAATCTAATGAATGTGATGAAATCTATTAAACTTCCACCAAGGAAACCCCTCACATAATAAAATTTTATATTTGCCTTTAGTAGAACAGATAAAGACCTAATTCTTTTTTCTAAAAACAAAAAGCTAGTAAAATTAACAAACTTCTACAGAGTCTCAGCAATGAGAAAGAATATGAGTATACAGCATTCCCATCATCAAACAAAACATACTGTAACAGCTCCTCTCCTAAAATGTTCACCCCTTAAAATACTCTGCTCCTCTTTATAGAATTCCCAAGAATGATCGCTATTTATACTGACTCCACTTTGTCTTCTCAATTTCATTCGTGTCCATTAAAATCCATCCTTCTCCCTTCCTTTCCAGGGAAACCAATTCATGTAACTCAATGGCCTCCACATCACCTAACGGCAAATCTCCAGTCTGCCTACACAGTACCTTTGCAACATCAAACAGTGTGATCATTTTTTCTTCACTTGGCTTCCAAAACATCACAAACTACTGATTTCCCATTTAGCCTGCTGGCAACCACCTATCAAGCTTCTTTGGTGGAGTCTCTTTTCCTCAAAACTTCTAAATGCTGCAGAGGCCAGGGCTCTCTGCTCTCCTTGGACCGTGCACACTCCCTAGCTGACCTTGTCGGCACCCATGGTTGTGCTGGACATTAACGTTTGTATATGTAGTCTAATCTTGACTTCTCTTAAATTCCATGCTCACATAAGCAAATGTATATTCAAATTATTACATATATCTAATAGGCATCTCAAATTTACCATGTCTAGATATATTGGTTACCATCTCAAACCACATACTTTGTCGATGTATCGCAATATTAACAATACTAACATTTTAGGTAATTTTCTTTTGTAGTTTTTCAAATTTTTGCATTCAAATTCAACCATAAACACATATTTGTAAATGATAAAATAAAAAAGTAATTATAAACACCCAAAATGTCCTTTGGTTAGAAATATAGTTGCCATTTATTTCAACTGTCTTGAAGCCTGCTGAAGAACAACAGTTACTTTTTTCATTTCCTCCCAATACTGGTTTGACCCTAAAGGAAAACTGGTGTAAAACTCCAAACCACAGCAGCTTCCACTGATATCTTCACAAAAGAATACATTTCATAAGAACCTGAAATAAAGACAGTCAATATGGAAAAACATCCTGCTACAGGAAAATTAGAGAATAGGACTCAGGAAGTCAGACGCAGCCATGTGCATCTGTGCATCTGTGAAAGGAGAAGGCAGCTGAGGAAGGCAGTTCTTGCCCCTCTCATCGCACAAAACCCTTTAAAGTATGAAGTGCTAAGCAAACACACAGGATTTTGAAAGAAAAATGAAAATCAAATTTTAGGTTATTTTCCCACTACCAGAGGAACTGGAATAAAATTAAGGCTCTCCTGACATCACCAGCTGCATGATCTTCTGTGAGTTACCTGCCTAACAGCTTTAGTTTCTTCATCAGGAAAATGCCACCAACACTTTAAGCACTGACTGGCTTAGAGGATTCCATAGTACAGTGCTTGGCACAAGACCACTAGTACTTTATCATTACTACTCCCATTAGTATGCATGTGACTGCCAGAAAACTGTGTATCCTACAAGGTTCTACAAATGGAAGAAAAGGAACTACAAAATACAGAGCTTTCTCAACCTTTAACAATAAAATTCAAACAATCTAATAAGCTCAACCAGGTAAAAAGAAACTATTAAAATTGCATATGTCTGCCTAAGACAACTGCTAATTTCTATAGAGTTAAAGAATTTCTAATCAAACAAGCACCTTCAACAGCATGACTTGCTTCTCTGAAAGGGAAGGAAAGTGAGAGGGTAAGTTAAAAGCTGGGAAGATCCAAATATTGTATTTTAATATTTGGGAGGGAGGGGCAAGGAAAAGTGAGAAGGGAGAAGGGAGGAAGAAGGAATATAGAGACATGCCTGAACATTTAGGAAACAGCAAATCTTCCCTTACTGTTCAATATTTGGTGAACTAGTTTCTACTTAAAATTTGTTGCATTACACAGCCAATTTTATAAATCACCAAAGGGAATCTGACACGAAAGTATGCTGAACTTAAAAAAGTCTGCAGCTATACCCCTGACATGTGGAAAACTGAAGGACAGGCACACACCACCTACATGTGGCCCTGGACGGCGAGCCATGAGGATCCACAAGATCATAAACTTTCATCATTATTCCATGATTTTTTTAGTGATAATTTTTGGGGTGCTGGAGATTGAACCCAGGGCCACATGCACACTAGGCAAACACTCTGTCTTGAGCTACATGCTCATCTTTGAGATACTTTCCACAACTGCACTATGCAGCCAGTGGTGCAGTATGGACCACGCAGGCACCAAAGGAACCCGGCGTGAGTCGGGGCCCAGTGAAGTACTGACTCCACCTCCTGAGCCGGCCACACACACTGGCCCAATGGAAATGTGTGTCCACTAGATGTCACATGCACTTGTGTAACCTGGCAAGCAAAATGCAACGGCTCCAATATCTAAACTAAAATTGAAATGGATCGAAGATCTAAATATTAAAACAGAAGCACTAAATCCCTAGAAGAGAGAATAGGTAGAACTCTGGGAAGACAAACGTGTAGGCAAAGATTTCATGAACAAAATCTCAGTCTCACAGGAAATAATACAAAAAAATTAACAACTGGGATCTCAAACTTTTGCACAGCAAAAGAAATCACCAATACAACCCCCAGAATGGGAAAAAATTTTAGCCAGATGTCCCTCAAAGGACTAATATCTAGAACATATAAAGAATGAAATCAGACCCTCCCCAAATTTAAAGACCCAATCCAAAAATGGGCATCTGAGATGAATACACACTTCTCAGAAAAAGAAATACAAACGGCAAATAAATATATAAAAAAATGTTCAACATCACTGGTCATTTGAGAGATGGAAATTAAAACGATGAGATTTCATCTCACCCCAGAAAGAATGGCTAGCATCAAGAAATCAACCAGTAACAAATGCTGGAGGGGCTGTGAGGAAAAATGAACCCTTCTCAACTGTTGGTGAAATTGTAGACTAGTACAACCTCTGTGGAAATTGCTCAAAAAACTAGGACTAAAGGTCCCATTTGACCCAGTTATTCCCCTTTTGGGTGCCTTCCCAGAATAAACTTCATACCACAGCAACAACTGCATACTCATGCTTACAGCAGCAGTTTATAACATAGCTAAATCTTGGAAACAGTCCAAATGCCCATCGACCAAGGGATAAATGAAAAAGATGTGGCTTTTTTAATACAAGAGAGTACTACTTGGCTATAAAGAAGAATAAACCTAAGACATTTCTAGGTTAATGGATTACGCTGAGACCAGTAAGTGAACTAAATCAGACACAAATGTAAATATTGCACTGTTTCTCTGGTGTGAGAAAGTGAAAGTGTAAATAAGGACCAAAGTGTATAAAAGGTACTGTGAAATAGTAAGAAATTGTTCAAAAGAAAGGGGACCCAAACTCTTCAATGAAATTGAAAGGGAAGTAAGTCTCCCTAACTCATTCCTGGAATCAAGTATTACCCTAACACCAAAACCAGAGAAAAACCCAACCAAAAAAGAAAATTACAGACCAATACAGACATAGATGCAAAAATCCTCAATAAAATACTGCCAAACAGAATACAGCAAGCTATCAGAAAGATTGTAAGCCATGATCAAGTGGGATTCATCCCAGGAATGCAGGGATGGTTCAACATACGCAAATCAATAAATGTAATACACCATATCAACAGGACCAAGGACAAGAACCACATGATCATCTCAATAGATGCAGAAGAAGCTTTCGACAAAATCCAACACCCATTCATGATCAAACCCTACAGAAAATCGGAATAGATGGTCTCTACCTCAACATAATAAAAGCCATATATCATAAACCAATAGCCAACATCTTACTCAATGGAGAAAAACTGAAAACTTTCAACCTAAAATCAGGAATAAGACAAGGATGTCCATTATCACCACTCCTATTCAATATAGTTCTGGAAATATTAGCCAGAGCAATTAGACAAGAGAAAGAAATCAAGGGAATAAGGATAGGAAAGGAAGAAGTGAGATTATCATTATTTGCAGACGATACGATACTCTACATAGAAGGTCCCCAAAAATCCATTAGAAGACTTCTAGAAGTAATAACCAAATTCAGTAATGCAGCTGGATACAAGGTCAACACTCAAAAATCAATAGCATTCCTGTACACAAACAACAAAGTCACTGAGAGAGAAATAAGGGAAACCACACCCTTCACTATAACATCCAAAAAAATTAAATACTTAGGAATGAATCTAACAAAGGAAGTAAAATATCTATACAGTGAAAATTGCATTACTCTGAAGAAGGAAATCAAAGAAGATTTCAGAAAATGGAAAGATAGTCCCTGTTCAAGGATAGGAAGAACAAACATCGTGAAAATGAGCATTCTCCCAAAATTATTATACAGATTCAATGCAATCCCAATCAAAATACCACTAGCCTACCTCACAGAACTAGAGAAAGCATTCCTGAAATTCATCTGGAACCAGAAAAGACCTAGAATAGCAAAGGCAATTCTGGGCAACAAAGTTAAGGCAGGAGGCATCACAATCCCCGACTTGAAACTATACTACAAAGCTACTGTGATAAAATCAGCATGGTACTGGAATCAAAACAGACCTGAAGATCAATGGAATAGATCGGAAGATACAGCCACAACTACAAACACACTTAGCCACCTCATCTTAGACAAAGGGGCCAAACATGTACATTGGAAGAAAGATAGCCTCTTTAACAAACGGTGCTGGAAAAACTGGCTTTCTATATGCTGTAAACTAAAACTAGATCCATGTCTATCACCATGCAGTAAAATGAAGTCAAAATGGAACAAAGATCTGAATATTAAAACAGAGACACTAAACTTACTAGAAGCAGAGTAGGTAAAAATCTTGATGCCATAGGAGTAGGCAGAGAGTTCATGAACAAAAATCAAATTGCACGGGAAACACTTCCCAGAATCAACAACTGGGATCTCATCTTACTAAAAAGTTTTGGCATGTCAAAGGAAATCTCCAACAGAGTGAAAAGAAAACCCATGAACTAGGAACATACCTTAGCCAACTGTCCATCAGACAAAGAACTTCTATCTAAAATGTATAAAGAATTAAAAGAAATCAGGCCCCTAAAGTTCAAGGACCCAATCCAAAAATGGGCATCTGAAATGAATACACACTTCTCAGAGAAAGAAATACAAATGGCAAATAAATATATGAAAAAATGTTCAACATCAATGGTCATTCGGGAAACGCAAATTAAAACAACACTGAGATTCCATCTCACTCCAGAAAGAATGACCAAGATTAAAAAATCAACCGACAACAAACGCTGGAGGGCCTGTGGGGAAAAAGGAACTCTTCTCCACTGTTGGTGGGAGTGTAGACTGGTGCAACCACTGTGGAAGTCAGTGTGGAGATTCCTCAAGAAGCTAGGATTAGAGATCCCATTCAACCCAGCTATCCCTCTTCTGGGCATTTTCCCAGAAGAATTGAAAACATCGTACCACAGTGATATCTGTGCACCCATGTTTATAGCAACCCAATTTGTAATAGCCAGATCTTGGAAACAACCCAAGTACCCATCAATCAAAGAATGGATAAAAATGATGTGGTATTTTTATACAATAGAGTACTACTCAGCTATTAACAAAGATTGCTTTGAGACTTTTATAAGTAAATGGTCACGACTTGAGACCATACTCATAAGTGAGATAAATCAAACCCACATGTGTAAATATCATATTGTCTCCCTAGTGTAAGAAACTGAAAAAGTATATATGATCCAAAATCTATAATAAATACTATGTAACAGTAAAAAACAGCTCAAACAGCAAAAGTAATTGAGAAGAGAAAAGGGGGAAAGAGGGAAGGGAAAAGGAAAAGATATAAATCTGTATATATGTATATGTAAGATAACTAAAACGAACATACTGCTGAATGTATTGATTACTGAGATAGAACAGTTAATACTCATATGATTAGATCAATTTTACATGTCTATATCTGTTAATGTAAACAACCATTTTGAAGATAACAATATGCAATATTGCAACCATTGTCAAGTTTCCACCATCCTGTTTTGTAAACTTGTAATGTTACTGTTGTGCATTTACTCTAGTCGTTCGTTTGTCTCTTTTGCTTTTTGTCTTTCTTATATGTATCTTTTTTTCTCTTAAATAAAAAAAAGAAAAGAAAAAGAAAGGGGACCTAGAGAGAGCAGAGGGAGAAAGGAAGGAAGGGAAAGAAAAAAATAATAAAAAGAAGGATAAAATGGAAACAAAGCTTTCTAAATAAGGAAGGGAAAAGGGGTTGAAGGGAGGGGACAGGAATGGGGAGACAAAAAAAAGAATCAGGATGTGTACATGTACACAAATACATGATGAATACAGTCTATACATATATATATATATATATATATATATAACTTGTACCAATAAACTTGCAAAGAATTTTAAAAATGCAATGACCATAGATAATAGTATCTCAACTATCTACACCTGTGTGTGTCTATAAAGATAGACATTTGTTATTAAGAAGATAGGAAAGTTTTATTTAATTATTAAATTTGGGCTTGTGTCATTTTGTAAAATAATTTAGTAAGCTAAAATATAAAACAAGAAGTTTTGTAACTTATGTACATTAATTGGACTATATATACACATATGTATATATATATATATATATTTTTTTTTTTTTTTTTGAGACAGGGTCTCACTATACAGTTCAGGTTAGCCTTGAGCTCACTCTGTAGTCCAGGCTGGTCTCAAACTCACAACGATCCTCCTGCCTTAGCCTCCCGAGTGCTGGGTGGACAATATATTTTTTATACAGCACAAGACAATTCCTATCTACTCAAAGTGGGCCAGGTCAGTCAAAAACCTGGACCCCCATGCTCCAGAAGAAAACCATGTTAGGAGAGCCTTCTTCATTAAAGTACTTTCGACACAGACTACAAAGGGTCCTTGTCCTACACTCAAAATTAAAGACCTGTCATATACTGTTTTATGTCTAAACTGAAAAAAAAAAATACTATGAACCAAAATATGTATTTTCAGCTGCCCAAAAGAGGTGAAAGCTCTGAGAGTAGTTCAAGGTCAGAATGACCCTCTGCAGGTCTAAGAGGTGATAAACACAGTATGCAAAGTGAATCAAAAAGCACCCTTTGACTTCCCAATCATTCCAACTCATAACAAACTTAAGCCAGAAAGCGGGAGGATTAACCACAGAAAGAATTTTAAGTAGTAATTTTAATTAAAGAAAGCAGCAGTTACGGCAAAACAATGAGGACGTCACATGAGTTACAGATTTGAAATTCTTTAACTTAAGAAGCATGAAATTCAAATGCTTTATTTAAAATAACCTAATCCAGCCAGCCAAGTATAGACTGAAACCTCCACGAACTGTGAGCTAAATAAATTTCTCCTCCTTTAAAAGATAAATAAAATAAAATAACTTAATCCAAAAGTCCCTCAAGGTCACTGTAGTACTACAATGTTTCATTATACATATTTAACACTAAAAACTAGGAGTCTACTTTAATTATTTAATCTGGAAGCCAAAATAACCAACTCTACAGTGGACATGTCTAATCTGCAGACTGTCCACTGAAGCTCTCACCAACTACTCTTCACTATATAATAATCATGGATTAGTCAAATACTCCTCTAGGGCCTGTAAATAAAGTTGAATAGAACTTAGTTCAAAGGACGTGTGAACAACAACTGGATAGGTAGACAGTACTACTGTGTGTTATCTGGGAGAAAAATTTGGTAGGATCAGTCTCACTAAATTCTATCCCCCACCAAGAAAAGTGAGACCATTTCAGAAACATTCTACGACCATTTCTCAATTTACTCTGGAACAGAATCAACTGTTAGCAATTAATGCTATTTTGTGAACATACAACACTGAGTGCTTGTTTAAAGTCACTTGTTTGCATTTCACACCGCACACACAGCCTGGGGATCATGAAGGAAGAACAGTGACCACGGTTAACAATGACAAATTTCAGAACTGCTGAAACAGTCAATTTTAGAGGTTCTCACCACTAAATAAAAGGTAAGGCGGTAATAACTATGTTAATTACCTTGATTTACTCTTTTTACAATGAATACATAAAACAGCACAGTGTATGCAATTGATCTATAAAATTACTATTCGTTAAATAGTAAATATATTTTTCTAAGTGTTTTGAAAAGTTCAGAATTCCTAAAACACTACACAGATTTAAGGTAGTACTTTCTTGAAATCTAAAAATAAAGGCCAAATAAGCTAACCAGAGTACAATTTTTTCTTCTAGGAGGGAAAGGAGTGTTTAGTGAAGAAAACATAAACTCATTTGTACCTGTGATTCAAGAATTTTGGCACTGGCCAACTACAGTTGCACACATCTGTAATCCCAGTCCTTGGGAGGCTGAAGCAGTAAGATTGCTGCGAGTTGAGGCCACCCTGGGCTATATAGTGAGTTCAAGGCCAGCCTGGACTACATAGCAAAACTCTGTCTCAAAAAACAAAAAGAAAAGAATTTGTGCTCTAAACCAGGTTGGGGTAGTATGCCTATAACCTCAGCACTCTGGAAGGCTGAAGCAGGAGGATCTCAAGTACCAGCCTAGCCTGGGCCACTTAGTGAGACCCTGCTTCAAAACAAAACAAAAAATTTTAAACAGCTACAAAGACCCCAAATCAAGCCTAAACAACACACACACACACACACACACACACACACACACACAAAGAAACAAACAAACTTAGGTTCTACAGACTGTTGGCCCACCCAGTCAATGAATGGAACACTTTGCCTGAGCCAGGCTAACTCAGTGAGAGCCACAGATATCACAGGTCAGTAAGCCCTTCGGATTGAGAAAGAGTTGTCCTCTCCTTAGAGATCTAATCAGAAGCTGAAAGATTTAATTACAAATTCTCTTTCTCCGGAAAGTATCCAGAGAATGACAAAGAACTTCAGAACTGTTCTGAAATACACAATATTCCTTCTACCTGTAATTTCTAATGGCAGAGTGAGTGTTTTCAATTTTTAAGTGATCTCCTTGATCTGATGATTATAAAAGTACTATTTGATCACAGTAGGAAATATAATAAAAAAGCAGGTAAGTCGCCTAAAATTCCAAATCCAAAGACAATCACCTCTCCTCTTTCTACTCCAAAGTGTGTACACGAGTGTCACAGTGGTTGAAGCAGTAGACAAAGGTGACACTGCTGACTGCCCAGCACTATTCACCCTTTGTTTTCCAACCAAACTGGCAGTACTCACTTACCGACTCTTTCCTTGAGGCTAAGTATTTCTGGGGAAGCAGACCCCCCACCCATCTCGAGAGGAATCATGACGCATTTAAGCCAATCAGAGTAGTCCTATTTCCTTTCACAGTGACTGACAGCACGGGCTTGCGTGAACGTCTCCCCACTGAGATGAGACAGACAGGTTAGCACTTAACATCAGGCTTTTAGGGAAAGTTTTTCTCACTGAGAAAGAGACGTACCAGGAAAAACAACACATGTCTCTCTCCTTCCAGGAAACCTAGTCATATTTACTGACACATATAAACTTGTGGCAGCCAGGACACTGCCCGCATTTACAGCCTTTCCATTGACCAGACTTTTAATACACATACGCCCTTCCTGTCCCACCCTCTTTGTACTACAGTGGCTTTCTATTCTTCATGGCTAATCTTCTCAAAAGAGTTGTCAATACAAGCTGTTTTCTCCCCCAAATTATACATCCATCTGAATATTCCCAAGCCTTTTCTGGTTTCCCAAATCTTAAGATTCTCATAGTCTATGGTGCCACTGCACACTGCACGTGTTCCTATTACAACTAACACATGCTATCACAATGGTTTACTCATCTTTACACTGCCTTTCTGAAGAGTTCTGTACTGCCAATATCCAGAAAAGTTCCTGGCATATAAAGGCACAAATTTTTGTCTCATTGTTAAATGTAAACCGAAATACCTCACAAAGTAGGAATGCCATGAACGTTGAAATGAATTTAGCAAGCCAGCGTACTATCTACATACACCAAAAGCTGAATGAATGTGTGTTTGTGTGTACATCTGGAGAGAAAAGCAGCATGAGCAGGAAGATAGAGAACAAAGTGCTATCTTAAAAACACAATTCTCTTTCACTCTTCAGGTATTAGATAGCTGTTCCAAGTTGACTCAACCAGAGGGGCAGGGTGACAGCAGGGGGCCATGCTAGTATCTGACCTCCTCTGCCACTAATGACCTCTACTGCCAACTGGTCCAGAGAGGAAAAGGAGCCAGCCCCCCTAGGGGCTGGAATGGACAGAGTAGGTCAGTGACAAGAGGTGCACCCTTAGGGGCAAAACGCACTTTGTAAAAATCCAAAGAACTGCATAGAGAGCTTGCTCAGTACCTGGTGACAGTCCCTTGCTACATAAAGAATGGTTAAGCAGGAAAAACTGACAGCCACAGGCATTGCCTTCGATTTTTCTGGATGAGAGTTGGCACTGTGTATAAGCAAAGAACACTACTCAGCTTTTCTACTCAAAGTCTCTTAAAAATGTGAAAACAATTTTTAAAAGAACCAGTAGCTTCTTTCTTATTTCTTCTATTTTAAATAAGGACTCCTTAGATCTAGAAAAGAACCCTAAGCCTTGCTGAGAACATTCTTCAGAAAAACACAGTGAGTAGGTATCAGATACTTACAGATGCAGAGGCCTTAAATACAAAATATACACTAATTAAATGACTTATCTAACCCAAAGCCACTTGCTCTGAAATTATAACCTAATGATTTTATTAAAATGTTAATAAATCTTTCACAGCTTTATATTTTATAACCAACTCTCTGCACTGATTTAACTGACTTCCAAAAGATGCTGGCACACTTCAGAGGAATAGGACATTAATTATATGAAGATGCCAGTAAACATGGATTTGGGTGGGTGGGTCTCCCTGTTTCAATACAACCCTGAAGATATCACCTCCTGGGCCAAAAGCACCTCCACAGGGAGTCCTTGAGGCTGACAAGTCAATAAAAAGAAATTAATGGAAAGGGGAGATGGAATGGTTCTCTTATTCTATTATTTAACCCAGAGCTTAGAAGGTGGGGGGGGGGGCCGCTGCTAATGTCCAGGCTACCAGTGAATTGAAAATATGGCTCTACCGTGGAAGTACTTTTCAAAGAAATTCCAGTTTAATGAAGTAATGAGAAAGTAGAATGCAACTGTCCACTGACTCTGATCCAATCTGAAAACTAACCAAAAAAAGTGAAAATAACCTTACCAAATAGAAACTGAAAATACTCTAAGATACTCTTTTGAACAATGAGTGTCCTATGGCATTAAGAAAAGATTTAAATGCATTTTTAAATGAATGCAGTTTGCACACAGCTTCAGCTTCACTGAGGTAATAATTTTCTAAGTTGTAACAACACTGAGAAGGAATCCTACAGCCAGCCAACTTCCCTGCATGCCCACTGTGCTCCTACAGCACTCATTAACAACCAACACCCTGGCAAGCATGCTTTCTTTGTTCCTTGTGTTTGCCTTGTGGCAATTTTTATTATCCTATTAATATTTTCTAAATTCTCCCTGATCCTAAATAAAACAAAGGATCTGTTATGTAAAAATAATGACATTAAAATTATTAGGTATATGTGATGGTTAACACTAAACAATCCAAGCTGCATTTGCTAATTCACTCTCAATTAGTCCAAAGTTTTCTTCTGTCTCAGAAGATGAAGTAGAAGAATGATGTAAATCCAGCTGCTTCCTCAGTAATCACACAAATGATGAAAATAGAAAGTAGTAATCTAAATGGCTTAAGGAGTTTCAACTCAGTATACACGAAACGAAACTTAAGAGGAACAATGTTGAAAATCTGCTAAATTCCTAGTTTCAAAATCCATAGGACCAGAATTAACCTGAACACCCAGTATAGCAACCAACAGATCACTTAGTAATCAAACACTGTCAAAGCACATTCCGTGTGCCATAGAAGGAAAAACAGAAAGACAAAATCTTCACCAGGGGAAAACTTACACTCTGGTGAAAGGATGGGCAAAATGCTCGGCAAGAGCTTTCTGAAGTATTAACAGGTACAGCAAACTGACAAATCATATTCATTGTACTCATACCCACACCATGGATAATTTCGCTACATCAGCATGGGTAAACCATCTAAAGAAAACACAGTCCTTCGAAGTACCTGGCAGGTAAATGTACATTCCAAATGTCCTAAATAAACTGGATGGAATCCAGAAACAAGATTAATGAAACAAATTCTGTCCTAGTAGTAATAAGAAGGGAGGGATTGGACAGATCACTAAACCTGATGAGCCACAAAGCCTTGAACTGTAATACAGAGAAGCGACTAGACAGAAAATGCCAAGTATCATTATTTCTTCAAAAGCAAAAAAAGTCACCTTCGATTACAAGGTAGTGACAGCAATTTGCTGCACAGTACTCAGCTGGGACTGCTTGGTTTCTTTAAATAAAAGTTATGTCTCAGGCACCTTGCCCTCAGAAGCTGGGTGTGTGTTTGAGATGGTGCTGCTAACCGATCAGACTGGTCACTTGAGTTGATCCACCAGCAGCAGAGACCTGCTGCACCCCTCGGTCTCATTCTTGGTCAATGGCTACAATTCAGCTTTCTGTGGCTGTGTTAGCTGAGCACTTCGCCAATTCTGGACAACAGAAAATAGCACCTAACATATTAATGCTTAATACAGACCCAGCACTGCTCTAACCAACATTAAAGCATTTAATCCTCAAGACAATCTGTGACATAGATTCGTTACCCCCATTCCCAGTTTCCAGAGAAGATAGGGCACTAGTTACCAAATGAAATGGCTTGCCTCAGGCTTCAAAGGGGTGACACAGCCAGAACTTGACCTTATGCAATCTGGCTCCACATCTACTTTTAACCATTTTGCTTACTGCTTCAGTTGTACAATGACCAGACCACAAGTGGTGTGTTCTGCCAATGCTATGCACCAAAGAAGCCAGGAGCCCAGGCTTCATGGAGATATAAATCAGTATTTTATTTGCCATCCTGAAATGTTTACTCTCTCCAAGGGGCCTGGATTCTGGCAAACAGCACTCAAATTACCCACACCTTGGACACTGTAGATTACCTTATTTGGCATATTTTTAAAATAAAAATAATCTCATAAATCAACTATTTCACCACATAAATCCTCTACGTCGTAAAACCCTCAGGAGATGGGGATTTTAGAGTATAAACAATTATTGAAAGAACATTAGAAAACTAAAAAGAGATGATTCCTATGAAGTACAGATCAGCACTGAAAAAAGAATCTGACGAAAAATTTTAAAGGGTTTTGCCAGTGCTATTCTGAGCAGCAAGGGTGGTAAAAGGCACATAACATGAGATTTAACTGAATGGTAAATACCAGCCAAAGCTCTGCACTCCTGACAGGTGGATTTTCTGAATTAATGCCACTACCCAGGAAAGGATTTGCAGAATGCTATTCTCATTAATTCTCATTAATGGGGTATAAGCTTGGCAAAAAGAGAGTAAGAGAAAGAAAGAAACAAAGAAAAAACAGAGTGACAGATCAATTTGTAAGGGCATCTGCTATACTGTACACACACTACATTCCAGTGTGTAAATTATCTTTAAATGTCCCCACTGCACCTTCCAGCATATCACTATAATTCAGATGACATGCATTAAGCAAATGAACTGTTCGGCTTCCCTCCAAATTCAAAACAAGGTGGTATCAAGTATAACTGTATTTTGTCTATTCTATCTCTTATTTCAACACTGGATTAAGAAATTTACATTCAAAGTAGTAATCTATAAGTAATGTACAATGTAAAATGTGCAGAACTACACAGGAAATAAAAATTGAATATTAAGAATATTTTGAAATAACTATAGCTTTTAAGGAGAAATCAGAAGCATTTAAAAAAGGAAAAAAAATCCAGTTTTTGAATGTTATTGCTTAACGAACTGTTTCACAACAGAAAAAAGGTGAGGCTGAGGGACAAATGCCCACACTATACAATATGCATGCACTACTGTTAATCTCAATTTTTAAACTTCATGTCTTATTTTACACAAAAGCAAAGTTTCAACATTCGAAGCTTTAACATTTTTTTCCCAGATGAATCATCTTGTATCACATTTTATGAACTCTTTATAGGCAAAATGTCATGACTGCTAATCTCTGGTCTCAAACATGAAGCAACAAAGTAACCATTATTCCTATTATAAAATGTCTTAAATTAATTGCATTCAATAAAAGCTAACCATTCTTTTGCCCCAAGGGCCAGGTCGCTACCTCCATAATGTCCCATTCCTAAACTTTGCTTGCGTTGAGGACTACACATGTGCTACATGCTCATTGTTTTCAACAAGAAGTAATGACACAGGACCTAAGGACAGTAGCCCCATATACATATTGTTTGCCTTTCCCCAGACAGTTCTTTCCAGACTTGACCCAATTAATTCCACCCATACATTTTTACCTCCTTCCTGACCCCAAAAACTACTCGCGCATGCATGAAAATCCACGAGCCAATAAAAAACAAGAAGTGGTCCCCTTCTGTGTTCTCACAACATTATTATAAAGAACAAATTCAATTCACTTTATGAAATGTATACACCACTCAGCAACAAAAGCACCAAAAAGAAACAATACACCGCGATCATTCAGCTTGGGGAATGTATTACACTAGTGTTCACCGGCTTATTCCTAGCCGCCAACGTCTCTCCCTATCTTAGCTGGCTCCACCGCCGCCAACGTGTTCTCCAGCAGTGGGTCACAAGGCTGCCCTGTTGTTTAACCACCACCTCCCTGCTACTTGGCCACTTCCTAAGAGTGCTTCTGCACTTCACCCACTGATTACCTGTATCAAAACAGAGGGCTGCAGCGGAGTTCCCTGCAGCCTTCCTCTCCTTGGCCTTTTATAGTGGAGGCATGTGATGAGCGTGTCTGCACAGCTGTTTCTAATTACCTCTCAGGCTGGGGCGAATGACTCAGCAACCCAACTTTCAAGAGTCATCCTACCTTGTTATCCAACCAAAATACTGAACAATGGTCAGTCACTTGACAGATACACGCAAGTTAAACAACCAGGGCCACCCTACGCCGGGCCGGGCCGACTCATCCGGAGCCTCCGCCCCCACCCCCGGCTGAAGATGTCCAGAGGCAGAAGTGGCAAATGCCTTCAAGCCCAGCCCACACTGCCCAACCCTTGCACCACCACTACCTCGGACCAGGAAGGAGCAGGCTGACACCTCTTCCCATTTCTCTGCTCCACCGAGTGACGCTCTCAAGCACTCTGCCACCAACACGCACGGGCTTTCCACCCTTCACCTTCGCGAGCTGCCTTAAAATGCAAACCCTCTGGGATATTAAGAGTGTGCAAATACACAAACAAAGACCCAGCCGTGGCATCTGACGTGGGTACAGTCCCGGCTCTGATACAGTGCTGCGAAAAGATCAGCATCCTACAAAACAGTCTTTGTTCTTCCAAGCATGACGTTGCAGCCTGTTTTTCCCACACACGTTCTTTCACAATTACTACTCCACTCCACCTCGGATCTGCCCCAGTGCAGCGCCAGGAGGGCTCGCAGCCTAAGAGCAATCCAAAGGAGCGATTCCACTCAATGACAGGAAACTGCCGGCAGCGAAGAAGAAAGGGCCACGGGCGCTCGCGCGAGTCCCCACGAGCACGCAGCCGCCGTCCCCGCGGCCAGCGCCCTCCCGCACCCTCCGCGAGCGGCTCGGGGACCACGCGTGGGCGCAGCTCCAACAAAGGCAGCCCTCAGGGGCCGGGATCCCGGCTCCCCCAGGCCGGCCCGGGCTCCGGGCTGCTGCGCGGAGTGGGGTTTCCGCTCCGGCCAAGACGCGAGGCCGCGCGCCCCAGGCTCGCGCGGGGGACGCGGGCCGCGCTCCGCTCCGCCGCCGGCCGCGCTGAGGGACGCGACGCGTAAACAAGGCGCGGACCGCGGGGTCCGCGCTCGGGCGCCCCCTCCGGCGGAGGCGTCGCCCCGACACCGACCCCGACCCCGAGGTCGACCCCGCCACCCCGCGCTCCTGCCCGCCGCCCCCTGCGCCGCCCCACTCACCAGAGCCCCAGCGCGGCACGGCGCGGACGGACTGACTGCAGCTGCTGGAAGACAGCAAGGGAGCGAGCGAGCGGGCGCGCGGGCGGCGGTCAGGTGACTCACTCCCTCCGCGCGGCCGGCACCGCCCCTTCCCCGCGGAGGCCACGCCCATTCGTTAGCCACGCCCCCTATCGCCGGCCCCGCCCCGCCACCCGCAAGGCCTTCGCCTCTGCAGTCCTCTACCCCAGGCTCGGGGCGACTGGATAGGCTCACAGCTGTAGGGCCACCTTCTTTGTCTCTGCTGAGAGCAAAAAAGAAAGGCTGACCGTCTCCTTGCCCCAGGTGTTACAGGACATTCGAAGGGGCAAGCTGTCGCGTGCATAAGGTCCCTGCAGACGACTGGAGGGAAAAAGGGCGCCCGCCCCTTCCTCCGCTTCAGAGTCCCAAGGGGTTCGCTTCTGGATACCCCGAGGCAGAGTCCCTGAGCTGCTTTCCCTTGGGGTGGCTGGGAGCCCAGGTCCCGAAGGCGTTTAGCTGGCTGAAGGACTCGGTCAGATGCGTCTGTTAGGGCCTTGAAGCGTACTTTGAAGACAACTTGCCGGGTGAGGGGCTTTTTCCTTTACGTGACTGCTGAGCTTCCTTCGAGTTGGTTTTGTTGTAGATAAAGCTTTTCAGAAAAAGCCACAAGGTTCGTGACCTAGAGTGAACCTTGCTCATTATCATCTCATTAATATGCACAACCGTCCCCGGTAAAACCGCTTTGCTTTCTTGTTCAGAAGACACTGCGGAGGGAATTATCCCTCGTTCGCTTTCTACTTACACGAGTAATCTTTTTTCGGTCTTTTATCTCTTGGCTGTGCTCATTAGCTCTGAACTTACCTTTGTGCTGGGTTACACGTGGAGGATTTTGTAGAAAGCATCTGGCAGCCCTGCTTTTGTCTGACAAGGAAAAACAACGGCATCTGCTAACAGGTGTTCCCTTCATGCTGTGACTGCCAGGAAACTTGGAACCAGGTTCAGCACCCGGCGGTGTCAGCTGGCTCATCTCAAGTCCGGCTTATGCTTTCATCCCCTGGTGCTTATTCTGGTGTTTATCTGATTGTCAGTTTTAAAATTATGTTACCGAGCCATTTAACACCCCTGAAGTTCAAACCACTGCCTCTCTGTGCACCAAGACAAAATTTAGGCGTCTAGAGAAAAAGCTGACTAAACCGAGTGCGATGGCGCACGCCTGTAATCCCAGCATTCAGGAGGCTGAGGCAGGAGGATTGTTGCGAGTTTGAGACCAGCCGGGGCTACCAAGTGAGTTCAAGGCCAGCCTGAACTGCATAGTGAGACCCTGTCTCAAAAAGACCAAAAAAAAAAAAAAAAAAAAAAAAAAGAGAGAGAGAAAGAAAACAAAAGAAAAGAAAAAGAAAAAGCTAACTATGCCAGCCAACCCGTTGAGCTTTCTAGGGAAGGTGGCCTGCCTCCAAGGCCTGTGGCAATGGAAGCATTTGTGTGAAGACTGCTTTTATTGGCTTAAGAGGTCAAGGGAGAGAGAGATGGAGAAATGGAGAAAATGTATTTACTCCTTGAACACATGAAGACCCAGCCTTGGAGCTCCCAGGTAAAAACACTACTAAGATAATGAATTCAGATACTATGGCTTATGTGACTACATTTCTATAATGCATAAACCGTGAGACTTGGGAAATTTGACTTGAAATTTCTCATGAATACATGAGAAGATGACATTTGTGAAATTGGATACAAGTGCAATGAATGAAGTGATAAAATCATATGGAGTCAAGAGAGGCTTCCTAGATGAAGTAACATTTGTACCAGGTCTTAATTATGAAGGGTGGAGCCCAGCAGTCCAGAAAGGTCCAGAGGTAAAAAGCAAATGACATTTCAAACTGCCTGATTCATGGTGCAAATGCAGATACTTGGTGAGAAATGAGAAAAGGACACATGGGAATAGATCATGAAAGAAGAATCAGGGTTCTGATAGACACCTGAGAGTTTTTGAAAAGTACCTCTCCTACCCTGAGCCAGTGGAATGATATCCTTCCTTCTTCCAGCAGTTAATGGAGTTTTTTCCTAAGGGAAGAACACATCATCCACTTTGGGAAGGACTCTTTCTTCCTAGAGATATTATTTTCTAGCCAGAAAATGATGATGCGCCCTTTGATATGGTAAATTATTTGAAAACTTCCCAAGAAGGTCTACCAAAGGGTTGAGACTCTCAAAGCAGAGAAGAGTGACTCTCAAAATTTCAGTGATATGGAGGGGGGGACTCATTAAAAAACTTGAACCTTCTAATTTCCCTAAGATTCTAATTTCATAGGTCCAAGTGAAACCCTAGGATCTGTACTTTTAATTCTGATGCAAAGAGTCTTCAGATAACCCATAAGAAGCACTGAGTTAAAATTTGTGACATGTAATACACAGAGAATAAAAAGTGATTTGAAAATTAAATAAAACCAAGTCAGTGAGAAAGATACCATGACCATACCTAGAATTTGAACATTATCCTCTGAGTTGAGAGAGTAACTCTTTTGGTTATGTGATTGTTTTTAAATACTAATTCTAATGTTGAGAAGAAATGGGAGGACCAGATTGCAGGCTGAATGAAGAAATGAATGACTGATAACACAGTAAATTATGTGGCACGACTTGTTTGCAGCATTCCTTGCTCTGAACAAAAAACCCTTATGTCATTCCTTTAAAGCATGAATTTCAGTGCATATGTTCACAAGCAATCATGTGTTGTGAGCTTTGGTTTTGGACTTCCGAAGTTAGCATAACATTGCCAGGCCACCAAAACCTTGAGTAGTCCTACTGCACCCAGAATCAAAAAAAGGACCTATTTAATTGGTCAACTTTTAAGAATATAATATGAGCCTCAATGTTTTTTACATTAACCCTTAAATTTATTACAATATCTTACCAAAACAGATTTGTAAAAATTATCTTTGGTTATAATAAGAAATGGTGCCCCTGCTCAATTTCTATTTTTAAAAAACGTTCAGATTCTGGGGTAGATATATGATCTTTTTTATTGGTATTGGTACTAATTTGATACTTGAAAAATAAAAAATTCCATGCTGCTATTTCACAGTGATTTGCAATTAGTGCTTCTTTGTCACTGAGTTTTGTTTGCAGTGCATTTTTCTTTAGGAAGATTGTTATGGTTGATTCACTGTGTCAACTTCAGAAGTTTAGAAGCTTAACTAAGTAACTCAGCAGATGTAGATCCCAGGGTATAGAGCACATGCCCTAGGCTGACTGTTTATGCTGCAGGATGTTGTCATGGCTGATTCAATTGTGTCAAGCTGAGAAGTTTAGAAGTTTAAGTGACTCAGGATGGGCCAGGGTCCTCATTTTGTAAACATCCTGACCCTGTGTAAGAGGAGGACAAAGAGATGGTGTGAGTGCTACACCCGCCCTAGGGAGGATATCCTTCTTATAAGATACAGGAGGAAAAAAGGATTGCTCCCCACTCTTTTACTCTTGTTGCTTTTGCTGTCTTCTGCCACCTTGAACTGTTACCCCCTCACTATGCCACCCTTCCTTGGAGCCAGCTGATTGTGGACTGAAACCTCCACAAACTATGAGCTAAATAAACCTTTCATTCCTTAACTTTGGGTATTGGGTATTTTGTCCCAACAATGAGAGAAAAGTGACTAAGACAAAGATTTAGCCATTCACTTATGCTTTTCATTGACTATGAACAGCGATGAAATTTTTTTCTGTTGTGAGCAGTCCTTGCCAATATACTATAGTGCTCACAAGATGTTATGTATGTTCACTGTCACATTTCTTTCAGAAATGTTATTCTCTTTTTGAAATTTTTTCAATCATACACATTCTTTTTGTAGCCATTGTATGGATCTTATTAGCAAAATGAAATCTTATCATTAAATTAATTCTGAAAACAATTAAATAACTCCAAACCACAAGTAAAGGAAAGATTTTCAATAAAAGTTAGAAATATCCACCATCATTTTCTTCTCCAATGACAATCAGATTTCCTTGCCTAGCTCTCAGAAATGAGGGAGCCAAATCAAATAGATGAGTGACATGAGATGGTCATAAGGAACAATGTGGCATGATATTTGGACAATGAGACATGATGCATATCCTGGAAAAATCCTTCACATGAAATCACTGTATCACTTGACCCCGCCCACCTCCCCTTCCTCACCTCAGGAAAGATGTACTTGTCCACATTTATTCCCTACCACCCTTATAATTATACTTTGCTTTCCACAAATGCAACATATCATCTCTAGCCTCTACACGTCATTACACGCTGTCTTAGTTACTTTCTGCATAACTGAGACACAATACCCAACACTCACAGCTGTAAGGAAGAGAGGTTGATCTTGGCTCACATTTTGTAGAGGTTTCAGTCCATAGTTGACTGGTTCCAAGGCAAAGAAGCATACCAGACAGACAGGGCAATAAAAAAACAACTTGTGACATGGCAGCAGAAAACAGAGAGAGAGAGAAAGAGAGAAAGAGAGAGAGAGAAGACACACAAGGGTGGAGAGATGGAGATAGACACTTCCAGGCCACACTCACAGTGACCTATGTCCTTCAGCCAAGCTTCACCTCCCAACATCACAGTTAGCTATAAATTCATCAGTGAACTAATCTGATGATGAGTATCACACCTTATAATCCAGTCATTTTTCCAAAATGCCACTTACAAGCATGTGAGGCTTTGAGAATGCATCTAGTTAAAAACCATACTATATCCTTAGTGCCTCCCCAGAACTTTATTTACTATATCTCCATTGCCTTAGCTCTTTTTGTCTTTAAGGATATATTTACTTTGTTTAAAATCTCTCAGGATACATTTACTAATTCAGTCAGCAATTCAAGGACTTGATCTGAGGCAGGAGTGTGTACCAAGATAAAACAAACATGGTCTCTAAATTTGAAAAACTGCCACTTGACCTTTCCCGTGGAAGTGATTATAGATTGAAGCCAACTCTTGCCCATTGGGAAGTATTTTGTGACAAATGAATCTATTTTATTCTAAGACAATGAAGAATTCCTAGAGAACAGTGTTTACCTCATAACTGAAGTGCAAAGGAGGGTGAAGGAAAGGTAATTGCTGGTTTGAGAAGCCCACAAAACCTAGGGTTAAGATAAAAGGCAGGGTAGTACGACCCTGCCTCGAAAAACCAGGGCCAGGAGTTTGGCTCAGTGCCTTAAGTGCCTGCCCTGGCAGGTGCGAGGTTGTGAGTTCAATCCCTGGTGCCGCAAAAAAAAAAAAAAAAAAAAAGATAAAAGGCAGGGGAAAAAAAGAAGAAAAAAAGGTAATATTCGATCAAAAGACTTCACTGGAACAAAAGCCAACAAAGTGCTACAGAGACCCTAGATTTAATGACAATCAAAGTGGCTCAACTGTGGAAAAAAGTGTGTGCTTTTCAAAACCAGGAGAAAGCTGGTTTACTGGAGTAAAGATGGCTGAAAAATTTTTGTCGCTTGCCCTGTATATCTGGGCAGTTTATTTTCCATTCTCCTGGATCTGATCCTGTAACCATGTAACTAAGAAAGCACTACAGCAGGGACACAGGGAGACACCACTGTACCTGGTCTTTTAATGAAGTGCTTCCTCTATCTTCAAGTGATCTCTCCGGAACCCTCCTTCTCTGGACCAAGCCTAACATGGCATGTCAGTGGCCTTTCTTTGTGAGCCCACCTACAAGTAGCCACTAACAGATATCACTCGTGTGAGTGAACTGTCTTAGATATTCTGCTCTTTCCAAGGTTATTCAAAAGAACATTTTGGCTGAGCCCAGAATTATGAAATAATAAAGTAAGCATTTTATAAGTTGCTAAATTTTGAAGTGTTTTATTTTTATGCAGCAATAGATAAAATAGAGGTTAGCAAACTCTTGATGAAATAGAGCGTGAAAATGGAGTAGTCTGTAATACCACAATGCTAGTGATCATGATTTAAAGGAAAATCCAGGTAAATAAAAATGGATATATGGAGCATGTGTGCTTCATTTTCAGCCTATGCCAAGCTCCTGGACTAGAGATGACGCTTGATATTTTCCTCAATTCCAAATTAATTGTGCTTCACGTTTTCTCTCACTCTGATGTGCATGTTCACATAATGAAGTAAGAAGCATACATGGGAATAAATCCCCGATTCCTCATTCACCCTAAAGAATCATCTGGTCCAAAGTGTCAACAGTGCCAAAGGTGAGAAACCCTTACTTATGGATACTCATGCCTTAGAATGAGAGATGTGTGTACAGATTAAAAGGAGTGAAGGAAGACAAGAACACAGTGGACAAAAAAATAAAATGAAGCCATGAAAGAAACTAGAAACTACATATCACAAAACATATATCGTTGATAAATATTTCTACAAAGTTATAGCTTCTTGGCATCCAGTTAAAAGGATACATCTGACTGGTAAATAATACATTCACGGCAGGGTGGACTGAAGTAGCCACACTGAGAGGAAGAAGCACTGAACTGAAGGAAAAAACAGTGGGCACTGTCTCCGACTTCACAGACAACCCAGTGCCATATGTGAGGAAATACTTGGGAAATGAAGGAAAGTGACTGATCTCTGAGATTTAAGAGCTATAAAGCAAGATCTATTGCGTCGGAGGAGAGATAGGCATGCAGAAACACTACCGTGAAGAGGCAGAGCATGTGACTGGTTGGGGTTGATGAGCGTTCTCCACTGGCTTCTCCAGCCTTCTCTGTCCTGTTCTGTGTCACTGGAGGCAGGTCTCTTGAGACAGTATCCATGGGTTCCCCCAATTCCTCACTACCAGTTACCTGTGAATGATGTCAGACGCTGTCAGCAGCTTAGCATTTTCCTGACAAGGGATCTATTGACTCTGGTTGTATTCTTCAACAAAGGTCCCCAGCCCCTGCCAGGCCACCCTCACCTACAGCTACAGCCAAAACAACATCACCTTATGGGTAGGGTTATCTCTCACCAGAACTAGATCACACTGTGAAAAAATTTGGTGTTAAGTGGGTACACTGTATATTTACTCAGGATTGTATTAGAAAAGAGGATGAGCAGCACTCGGGAGGCTGAGATAGGTGGAGCATTGTGAGTTCGAGGCCGGCTTGGGCTACAATGTGAGCACAAGGCCGGCCTGAACTACATAGTGCGACCCTGTCTCAAAAAACTCGGGCTCGGAGTTTGGCTCAGTGACTTAAGTGCTTGCCTGGCAGGCGCAAGGTTGTGAGTTCAATCCCCAGTGCCACAAAAAAAAGAAAGAAAGAAAGAAAAGAGGATGAGGAAATGAATATTGGATAGACATTTAGGTATGTCTTCCACAAAAGATTTTAGACAAAGTGGAGAGTGAAGTATCCCTGATCTAAAGGTCAGTCCTAAAGCCGCCAATGACAGACACAAAGTTTATTTCTGTGAAGGAGAGACTGCTTTTAGCAAGCCACTTAACGATTTTCCTTGTCAAACTCACCAAACTGAGCTTGCTAATGCAAAAACCTGAACTGTGGACATAGTAGTGATGACCCAGCTTTTAGGTGCACACCCACCCAGAGGCAGAAAGAACACTAAAAGGATAATTTATTAATTTATGATGAGACCATTGCCAGCAAATATTGATGTTTACTAACTAACCTATCTATCTTTGTGGAAAATACACATGAAAAAGTAAATATCATCATAAAGAAACCACAGGAATGTAAGCTGGATGATTTTGGTGGCTGAACCAAGGTCTGGCTGAAGCAAGCCATTGTGCTCTGCACCTGAATGCTTCCAAAGTCGTTTAGATAACAGCAACCAGGAGTGAAATACTGTTTCTTTGACCATGTTGCTCACCCCTAGGAAGCACAGCAGATGTGTTGCCCCTGTTTGCACCAACACCCACAACTTAAGGATGAGACATTTAACATGGCTCATAGTTTCAGGGGATTCAGATTATGGTCCCTTGGCTCTAAGACAGAAACATCATGACCGAACAGTATGGTGGAGCAGAGCCACTTAGTTCATTCAGCCAGGAATCACAGCAGGGGAGCAGTGCTGGAGAAGAAGAGGCAAGGAACCACGTCTGGTACCCAAGGTCCCACCTCCATGACCCAAACAGACACTGCCACAAATGCTTCACTAATCCTCTCAGAGGCTCTCAAGCCAATCAGTTTGACGAAATAAGACTCAACCACTACAGGCGCAGAACATACCAAGAAGTAGTGATGTACTCTAGGGCTAACCAGAGTGTTTCTGGTAACCAGGTATAAGCCATGCAGTTTTGCCCCCTGTGCGTCCTTCCTTGAATAACTGCAGAAAAAGGGGTTTTGTTTTGTTTTGTTTTGTTTTTTTCAATCATGAGAATGAAACCTATAGAATAAGACAACAGAACAAGAAATTTAAAGGAAGCTCAGGTCCCTGGTGACTTCCTTGGGTAGCTGACCAGCCCTATTTGCTGGGTTTGCTCTTCTTATCACATCAGACCAAGAAAATTCTATTCATTTTAGCTTTTCAGAGCTGAGTTTCTATTACCTGACACCCTCCTAATCTCAGGGCTTAATATCAAGTCCTTCATACCATTCTGATGTGAAGAAAGGGTAGATAGCTTGTTACCCAGTACAATAGACTGAGTGTTTTCATCCCCCAAAACTCATGTTGAAATCTTAACCCCCAAAGTGAAGGTATTAGGAAGTTAGGTCTTTGGGAAGTGATTAGGTCGTGAGGATGGAGCCTTCATGAATGGTATTAGTGTCCTCATAACAAAAGACTTAAGAGAGCCCCCCTCACTGCTTCCATAATGTGAGGACACAGCAAATAAGCCATCTGCGGCACAGACAAGAATCCTCACAGACACAGCCATGTTAGTCCCTGATCTTGGAAATGCAGACACTAGAACTATGAGAAGAAAATGTTTAAGTCGCCCAGTCTGTGGCACTCTGTTACAGTCCTGTGAATTACCTACAACACTCGAGCTATACATAAAACCCTGGAATCTGGAAAATGAATAGCTGTGAATAGCAATATAACAGTGGCACAGTAGAGGAGGAAAGCAGATCTTATTATAAAATTGTGATCACTTATTGACTCCATAATGACTACTTCCCCTTGCATATAACTAACTCACAAAGAAGAAAACAGAGATGCAGATAAGCCATTAAAAATACTCTGATAGATTTTCAGGAAATGGCTCTTTCGAAACGTGGGATAACTGCCAAAGGGGAGAAGAGGGAGGAAGTTAAAATCTTTAAAACAATTTCATGGATTTAAGCTCTTTAAAAAATTAGGAAAGCATGAGAAATTGTATGGACTCATTCTGATACTTCAGACTCTTTTTGTACCATGCAATAACTAATAAAAAATTTGCATCTAATAAACAACATGAATTGAAAAATGTAGCTCTGCTTAAAGCAGATAAAATAAAGAAACAGGATATATGTTAAACCCATATGTATGAAATGAACCTATTTGGAAGGATGAGATGTTTAACCCCATTTAGCTAAAAAAAAAAAAATCTTTTTAATTCAGCAACTTGAAAGTTTTACCTAAGTAAAAGTAGACTTGGGAATTAATATTAAGTTTGAGTTCTAAAGGCATCAATTTAATTGATTAGGACACTAGGAAATTGCCCATTGACTAAATAAGATTTCCAGAATAAATACTGCTGAGAATGTTTTTATATCCCTCAGGATAAACAGGGAAAGGAAAGGAGGAGCAAATCTCTAATTAACTAAATGTGCCCCTTGGGTTTCCAAAAACAAACTCTAATGTAATTTTATTCTTTATCCTTAGTAATAAGAAGTCAAGCATAAATCCATTTGCAATCTCCACATGGTATGTCATAGGAAAGAAAATATTAATCATAGATATTTCTGTCTTTTTTTAAAAGACAAAAAAACCCTGTTTCTATCAGCAGATACAAACAGATCAAGCCTTGAATTTATTACTTCTCTACTTGGTACCTGAAATCCCTTGAAGATTGATTATTAGGTGTGAAAATTTTGCATATTCAGAAATTCTCCATTAAAATACAATTTAGCAAGATGCTGCCTCAAAAATAAAAAATTAAAAACAGAGCTGGAGATGTAGCTCAGTGTGAAGGTCATGGGCCCAAACCACAGTACCAGAAAAAAAAAGAGTTTGGCTTCTTCTTGTCTCTCTTACCCACCTGATGCTTCCCACCATATTGTGACACAGTGAGAAGGCTCTCATCAGATGCAGTCCCTTGAGCTTGTCCCTCTCAGCCTCCACAAGTGAACTGTTGTCCTCAGTTTGTTTTAGTACCTAGAAACTCCTGTTGTTCATAAACCTCCTAGTTTATGGCAGTTCTTACAGCAGCCTGAACAGACTAAGATATTTACCCAAGGCAGAGGTGAGGATACTCTTTGTCTTATTTCATAATAAATAGTTGGTAATTAAGGAAGAGTAGGGGCCAGAAAGTCTGAGTTCGAATCTCTTTTTGTCACCTAGTTACGCAAACATCTATGAGCCTGTTTCCTATCTGTGACTAAGCTTTTAAAATTTAAATTATTTAAACTTTAAGTACTGTCTCATTTCTTCATAACACAACCAAGAACTATTACAGATTTTAGGTTGCCTGGATAGAGAAACAAACTAAAATTTGCTGAACACTAAGTACAGGACTAAGTTGCATCAGGTGTTATTTTATCTAATCTTCACCACAGCCATAAAATGCAAGAACATCCATTTCTGTTTCATGATGAGGAACTCAAAGATCAGAGAAATTAAATAATTCATCCAGCATTATGCTGAACGTGTATTCACATGCAGGGAAGCTTATAGAGCATAAAAAATCATAAGCAAAAATCACAAGATATGAAAATTCCATTATATGTAATTTAATTGTATTAATAATATCTACATAAAAATTGCAAGTATAATGCCATCAAAAATTTAGAAAGTCCACGTGGACCTCAGGAAGAGAAACATGTGCCCCCCCCCACCTCGTTTGTCTACTGGCCTACTGGCGTGTGGGCTAAGAATCAAAGACAAAACTTCCCCCGCCCCCCGCCCGTAAAGCAACCTGCTCATTTGGAGGTCTGGCTACATTGATAGCAACTAAGGTACATAAAACAACCAAATGCTAGTATTGTTCATTTTGTAGGCCTCGGGCTGGTAGCCTGAGCATCTCTTTAGAAGATGACAGTACGCAATGTAGCAAAAATGGGGGACTCTCTTCTTTGAGCCCAGATATTGTTCTTGTTGTTTTGTTTTATTCTGATTAATTTTTTTGGCCTTATTTTATACTCTGTTTTTATTGGTTTTAATGTGGGTTTTTTTGTTTTGTTTTGTTTTGGTTTGATTTTACTATACCTGTTGGAAAGGTCAACTACTCTGAAAATAACAAGATATACTACAGTAGCTATTCTTTTCATAGTATCTTTCTTAGAAGTTCTGTACTAGTTCTACTGCTTAGTTTTGATTGACTTCATTCTGTTATGTTTTGTTGGATTTTACTTTCTTTAAAATAAAAAAAAATTTAGAAAGTGCAGAGTTATACGAAGACTCCACTGACCAACTTGCCTGAAGGGAGCAGAGAACAAAAACGGAAATTAAATGAAGCCAAAGGAACTATTGGAAGAATGAAGAAGAGACCTCTAGGAAGGAGAGTGGTGACCATCCTATTTCTGAGATTAGAACCAGTTCAAACCTGCTACCTGGCGTGATCAGCATTCCTGCCAAGGTAAACCGAATGAAGACTCTGGGATATAATTTATGTTGACCAAACAATAGACACCAAGATGGCTCAAACACGCAAGAATGTGCCCAGAAGGAAATAGAGACAGAGCTAGAAAGTGCTGGCAGTCCTGGGACTCCAAGGCAAGTCCAATCTCGAGCAAATGAGAGAGGAAAGAAGATTGCACCAAAGTATCTCAAGGAGGCAGTGCAGCCTAATGAAGGGTCAGCGAAACCATCAGAAAGTCCTTTAGAATATTCAACACCAAAAGGGCTCCCATGACACCATGAATGGGTCTGCCTTAGTCTCCCCACTGTGCTCACCCCTGGCATGGAGCAGCCCATGGGGGCTGTTACCTCAGGCAAAGGCCTTTGTGCACTTCTAATATTAATAGCCCATACCTCCAAACAATTATGGCTGTGCCTTATACTGTAATTTCTGGAAGTGGATACATTCTCATGGCTCTTGTATCAAGTTCCCCAAAAGTACTTGTTGGAAAATTACAAACTAACATCCCTTTCATTCTCAGTGTTTCACATGTACACGCATGCGCGGGCGCGCGCGCGCACGCACACACACACACGTTGCAACTAGTCATCTTGTATCTCGCTCTCATGTGCACCCATCACTGTGCTCAGCAATTTATGCATCTTTTCTCTTATAGTCTTCACGCCTGGAGGGAAATAGTGTTATACCCCTTTACAGGCAAAGAATCTATGGTTTAGAGAGGTTGAAGAACTTCACCAATAATATAAAGTAAGGAAGAGACAAAGTCAGGATTCAGCTTACGCGTTTGACACCCGATGCAAAATTTCATACTGGAACCTAGAATAACACCAACTCTGGCGCCGAGGCAGGTTGTTGTGAGAATTCAGCAGAATAGCACACATAAAAGCCCCACAGTCCATTGACCAGCCAGGTAGGAAAAAGCTCAAGGAATGCTGTTATTCATTAGCTGAGCCAAGACTGAGATGCAGCTCTGATAGATAGCAACACCTGTGTTCTTGGGCACTGATGCTGAACAGCCGTCAGTGAAGATTTATTATTTCAGTCTGATAGGATCAGGGGTAGGTTTTTGTTTCTTGAGAAAGCTGGAACCAAACCTTCTTTCAAGAAATAACAGCAGTCACACAGATAGAAGTCAATGATAGAAGATACTAGAAACGTCAGACAGGATTCCTTTGGATCTTGAGGGGAGAAAGTCACCCGGGTGTGGCCTGCTTCCTGCTTATTCATAAAGAGAAATATGTGAGATTTCTGTGACTAAGAGTCAGTGACAAAAGGATGAAATGTTACTGCACACAGTTGTAAAATAAAGCAGAAAGAAAAAAGCGATGTCTGCGAAAGATGACACTCAGACTTCTACTTATGACCATCCTGGGATAATACGGATAAGATTTACCCTCCTCAGCACTCAGGACGCTGAGGCGGGAGGATCACTGTGGGTTCGAGGCCAGTCTAGACTGCATGCATAGTGAAACCCTCTCTCAAAAAAAAAAAAAAGAAAAGAAAAGAGAAAAGATTTGCCCTCCTGCCAGAAAAATTTTAAAAACCTTGACAAGAAAAAGGGGAAACAATGATTTTTAGATGTGCAATTCTGGCAACACAGGGCCATCCCTGCCTTAGAGAGGGGAGACAGACAAGGTGGGGCCTGTAAGTGCTGCTACATTGCTGTCTGAAGAGAGAAACCCAGGTGGAGTCTGGTGGTTGAGTTGAGAACATGGAATTTGAAGTAGATATAGTAGTGGGGGAAAACCAAGGCAGCTAGAGTTCACATAGCAGAATGATGAAGACGAGAGTGGGGGAGAGAGAGATAGACAGACAGATAGACAGACAGAGAGGGAGAGAGAGAGAAAGACAGAGAGACAGAGAAGGGAAAAGAGAGAGAGAGACAGAGACAGAGAGTTCAGTAATCGCAGAGCCCTCTCATGTCCTAGCTTTGTCAGGGTCAGTGCGTGCCTGTGAGAATAATGCTGGCCGATCGAGACAGAACCACCTAAAAAATGCAGAGGAAGCAAATAGTAGAAAACCCCTTTCATAAAGCACTGAGTGGAGTATTCAGAGGATTTTGCTTTAATAGTAGAGTAAAATTAGCCCTACAGTAAAGGCTGCGCTGATCTCATTTAACAAAATTTGGACATTTAAAAGAAACTGTTTTCATGGTAGCATCCTGCTATGGTTTATACATTGTGTCAACTTGAGAAGTCTAGCAGCTTAATTAAGTAACTCAGCAACTCTACATCCTGGGGTATAGAGCACAGTTACCTGGTCATTGTTACAATTTGAGAAGGTCAGAAGTTTAACTGGGAGACTCAGCAAGGAGCCAGGGGTCTTACTTTGTAAACATCCTCATCCTATGCAAAGAAAGGCTAGGAGATTTGTGGATGTTACACCCACCTTGTGGGGGGGTGTCCTGTGTACTAATATAAAAGAGGAGTAGAGGCTTGCTCTTCCCCCTTTTACTCTGGCTGCTTTTGCTGTGCTGCTGCCTTGAAGTGTTGTTCCTGTGCCATGCCACCCTGCCTTGGAGCTAGCTAATTGTGCCCTGAAACCTCCAAAAACTGTTAGTTAAATAAACCTTTCCTTCCCTAGTTTGTGTGTCAGGTGTTTTGTCTCAGCAACAAGTAAAAAGTAACCAAGACACATCCTAATAAGCTAAAAAATATTCATGGGAATTTGAAACTAAACAGAATCCCCACAAAGACAAAATTCACAATGAATTGCATCAAATCAAATATTGCCCCCCCAAAGAAAACGGGAATAGATGACTATCCACAATGAAAAGGAAATCAGTCAGTATAAATGGATCTAGAAATGATGGGTCTGCAATTGATACGGTTAACAGACAAGGACATTGAACTGTCATTGTAGTGTATTGTTTGTCCAAGAAGGTAGAGAAAAGGTAAAGCACTTTAAATAGAGATAAGGAATTCATTAAAATGACTCCCAGAAGCAAAGTATGATGGCCCATGCTGCCAGTCCCAATTACTCACAAGGCTGCATCAGGGGGACTGCTTAAGCCCAGGACTTCAAAGGCAGGCTGGACAATATAGCAAGACCCTGTTGCAAGCAAAATAACCACCAATGGTGAAAGGACCCAAATATAACTTCTAGAAATAAAGGCTGAAATGGCTTAAATGAAAATTCCAACAGTTAGAGGACGATAACAGTACCTTTAGATACTGTCAAAGAAAACATTCATTAATTTGAAAACAAAGCATAAAAACCAGCCAAATGAAATTAAATAAACAACTTAAACAGCATCATGTGCATGTTACTGGAGTTCCAAAGGGGATGGAGGAGACTGAAAAATAATTTTTAAAATAATGGCTAAAAAGATTTGCAGACTTGATGAAAACATATACATATATATATATATATAGTCTCCAAGATATTCCACAACTCCAAAGACAGAAAAATATAAAACCAGCTCTCTACTTTTCTATCTGCTACTCTCTCACCCTGAAGAAACTGTACCCGAAGCCAGCTCCTCACCTCTTCTTTATTAATTTGCTTACTTTCAAAGTCCAGCTCAAAAATTCACCTTTTTGTTAGAACTTTCCCTGACCTTCCAAGAAAAAAAGTAATGGCCCTACTCTACCTGTTTCTGAAATTATCCCACGTGAAAAATAGTCAAGGAAAGGTCAGTATGAAACACTCAATATATGCTTATAATTAAGTCATATTCAAAACAGATTTGTCATTGCTTTAAATTCAATATGGGTGAATTGAAGGGAATAATAAAAATTAAAGCTACCTTTCCCAGAAGTGATAAAGAACTGACAGAAATCTGGAAACTTCTTTTAAATTTAAATTTTCACCACCATAGTTTTTGTTAAATTTACATCAATAATTCAATCTTTAGAAATCAACTTCACATTCAACATATGTAGTTTTATATCTTTTTTAAAAAATGGAAATATTCAATTGAGAAACTCAAATAATTTGGAGGCACAAAATTAATATTTTAAATTTTAGGAGATAGACTATTCTTTCATAATTCTTATTTCTGTACTTAAAAAAATTGCTCGTTCACTAGTCTGGCATTAATTATCAAAGTCTAAATTTTCCATCTATTATGCTAGAAATTTCAAGTTGTGATTGTATATTAAAAATTTTAATACGACAATTTTAAAAATTAAGACTACAAATGACTTCTTATGAGGGTGAAATATGCTTTAAATTAAAGTGACTGAGAACTAAATGGCAAAGTATTTTTTAAGAGCTTAAATTTAGAAAAATGAAATGCAAAATTTTAAAAATATATTTAAAGAAGTAGTGTGAATGCTTTCAATGAACTGTCAAAAGTAAATAAAACATGCTGTCTGCATTTGTCCAAAACCATGGAAATTTCAACACCAACAGTGAAACCTCATGTAAACTATGAATGTTGCATGATAAGGATATATAGATGTAAGCTGATCAGCTGTCAACAAAGGTCCCACTTTGGAAGAAGGTGTTGACAATGGGTGAGGCTACACTGTGGAGGGGGAAAAGGGTACACAAGATATCTCAGTACTCTTTGCTTAAATTTTGCTATGAATCTAAAATTTCTCCAAACATGTAATGCCGAAAAACATAAGGAAAAATAAATAATGTTATCTTTAATTTCTTTTCCGGTCCTACTTTCTGGTTAACACCTTTTTACTAGTGAATTCCCTTTTTTTCTGTAGGTCTAGATCTCCTAATTAAATTTGGAAAAGTATATAAAGATCTTAGTACAATATCTACCCCTAGAAATTTCACACAATAGTAACTATTATTCTTATATAAATCATATCCGGGAACCAGGGCTTTTGGTAAGATGCTCATGAACAATAGAAGTTTTTACTTAATCAATGAGGAAAGAAAAATTGGGAAAACCTACAACTATTCAAAAAATATAAATTTAAAAATTACTGTAGTCATTTTAAAACCATATTTTTACTTGTTTTTACTTTTTAATATGCCTTAAAAAGGCTATTTTATTATATATTAGATATTCAATTCCTTTATCTGGTATATCAGAACTGCAAAACTCATTGATGTGTTAAGATGTATTAACCAATGTTCATATAATATAAACAGGGAAGTAGTAAAAGAAAAAGTTATTTAGAAATAGTTTATTATTCATATGTTAAATATCAAGGTGCTTGGCATGAAAACATATTCACTGTGAGTGTGGTTATAGACGAACAACTAGTTAATGTTATAGTAATGTCTTGCTGTACAACAAATTATAAAAAATCACAATACTGAAAAATAGCAATAGACATTTATTAACTCACACTTTCTGTAGGTCAGGAAGTTTCCATAGGTCAAGAAGTTGGGATTCAGACTCAGAAGCCCTCATGAGATTGTGATCAGGATGTCGTCTGGGACCACAGTCACTGAAGCATTGGACAGGGCCTAACATCCTTTCCCAGAGGCTAACTTGTCTATCTACCTTTGTTGGGAGGAAGCTTCTGATCCTCCTTTTGTGGGTTTCTGCATGGGCTTCTTGAATCTCCTTGTGGCTGGTTGGCTTCCACCTAGCAGTGAGAAGTCCAAGACACAGCAAGGCGAAAGCTACACTGCTTTAATAATTTAACTTCAAAAACCATACATGGTAAATTCTACAATATCCTATGGGATCTACACTCCATCCAAATCAAGGTGGGAAGGGATTACAATAAGACACAGACATGAAGATTCAAGTAGCATTAGGGAACAACTTTGAGACTGGTTACTATAAACCTTAACTGAAATCTAAATCTTAAGATGTACTACATTGGGAAATTACCTGTTTAAACATTATACTAAATTCAACTCAATGAGGATTTTTTGTTTTTAAATTTTTTTCTGTCTGTATTTCTAAAACTTAGCAATAGGGAGGTGATTTTATCATTAAGGGAACATAATAGAAATGTACTTCCACAAACCTACACAGGTTAGGGCAATCACTCAGTACAGTTATTTGATTTATCAATAGATGCAGTAAGCACAATGAGTCTGTTGCCAACATTTATCAATAACCTGTTCTTTTTTTTTTTTTTTACTAAATAGAAGTATATTCTGAAGTAATGATTTAAAACCATAGTATAGTAAATATATAAACCAATAACACACCCATTTATTATCATCATCAAGTATGTACTGTACATAACTGGGCATGCTAAATATTTATCAAGTGGTAGCACAGTTAAGATTGTCTGCACCAGCATCACCACAGATACGCAAGTAATGTGCTAAGATACATTACTGGCAACAATACTAAGTGATAGGAAATTTTCAGCTCAACCATTATGTATTTGACCATTATGCATTGTTGACCAAAATGTTATGGTGCATGACTATGCTTTTGTTTTCACTTTTATTTTTTAAAAAGAGTAGCATACTACATTCTTGGCATTTAAAATTTTTCCCACCCGATATTTGTAAAATTTGTAGGCATTATTTGTGCTTAAAATTATGTATCATATTTCATTGTCATATTATCATATTCCATTACATTCCACTGAATACTGATGGGTATTTCCAGATTTTGCTATTAATGAATAATGATGCTTTAAAAATTCTTAGAGCTGTGCATGTGTTTCTCTTGGGCATATTCCTAAAAGTAGAAATGCTAGTTCCCTGGTGTATGAATATTCAGCACTAGGAGATAATGCAATCTTTTTTTCCATAGTTATTACATGTATTTACATTCCCACAAGTACATGTTAAATAGGCAAGAGTTTCAAGACTGTTTCATTTTTTAATTAAAAACTACTTAACCTTAGTATCTTCCTAAAATTATTTAACCTTAGTATCAACGTAAAAAAAAGAAAATAAGAAGCATAATGCTTTCCTAGTGAATATAGTCTATGTTAAATAAAACTGATATCTATGACAAATAGGCAGAAATTCTCAGGTATTATATAAATAGTATGTCAATCCCTTACCGGGTGATGATAAATCCTAAACTCACCTGTGAAAAATTTAAGTTTTAGTTTTCAGTGTTTAAACAGGGAAAGTCCCAGGCAAACAGGGATGAGTTGATCATCTTATCTCACGATTGTTCAACTAGGTGTCAAAAGACTTAAGGACCAATTTGGTAGTCACCAATCTAACAAATACCCGAGAAAATGCACTTACTAAAAAAAAATATTTAATTTCCCTCACAACTTCGGTGGATTTTATCCATGATCAGTTGATGCTTTGGACCTGCAATGAGACAGCACATCATGGTAGAGCATATGGCAGAGTAAAACAGCTCACCTGATTGCCAGGAAGCAATACAGAGAAAAACTGGGGACTCACAATCCCCTTCAAGTGTCCCCAGTGACACAAGGACCTCTCACCGGCCCTACCTCCTGAAGTTTCCAAGTATCACCACCCTACGAACCAAGCTTTTAACTCATGGACCTTTGAGAGATATTTCAGAGCCAAACCATAGTAGCACCTTGACACGTTGGCCCCTCTCTTTATTGGAGGCGGGTATTTGATGGCTTTTGTTTTGTAGTACTAGAGCCTGACCCTCATGCATGCTAAATAAGCGCTCCAGCACTACTCAATGGCTGTATCCTTAGCCCTTTTTAATTTTTATTTTGAGACGAACTCTTCCTACGTTTCCCAGACAGCCTTGCATTTTCAATTTCTGCCTCCACCTCTTAAGTAACGATGATTACATACATGCACCATCAGGCCCAGATGCACTGTGGCTTGCTTGACTTTTCTGCTCGGAGCTAACGAGGAGGCTGGGCAATACAAAGCAGAGGAATGTTGGGTGGTTTCTAATTTTCTGAATGTTTTCAGTAAGAAAAATGCTACAAACCTTTACTAAAACAAAAAGGTTATATGCTTTTAAATACAATTGCATATTTCTTTTTTTAAAGCAGTGTGGAGAATTACAAATTTGCTCTTCAAATGTTCACGTAACACTTATTACTGACATACTAATTTAGAGAAAATTTATATCAGTCATTTTTATGCACTATATCTCTGATGGAAAATTGAAATTCTTTATGTACTTAACTTTACAGTGTATTTTTATTGACTTTATTGGAGTCGAAGTATTAAATTTCACACTTTAAAATGATACATAGAAATTTTATAGCTTCTCTTTTACAATATTCTCAGACACAACTATGAATCATTTCATGTTGAATCAACAACACGGTCTACAATTATAGTATTATGTCTGTGACAAAATATTGTTTCTAACCACTTACCAGCCCAATTATTTAAATATAGGATGACCAAAATTTGGGTATTTTTTTCTTTAATTTTTATAAAATAATATAAAAGAAAATATAAAAATGACACTTTTATCAAATTTACTCAGTACAAGAATCAATTGGTTGAAATGAGACCTGCTCAGGTGATGCTTTGGATAGTCAGTACACAAACAAGGGTGCTGCCCAAGTGGCACTTGGGGTAAACTATTAAGTGGTTAAGTGATGAAGTATCTGAGAATATACAATGTCATAATCCACTTTTTAGCACTAACTTTGTTCATTTTATAGTGCTAATAGCATAAGACCACAAACCAGTTCAGTTATAAAGAAAAGAGGTTTATTTCGGCTCAGGATTCTGGTTCAGGGTCTAAGGGCCACACCTGATGCTGGCCTTCTTGCTGGCAGAGTGTGAGTGTATAAAACGGGATCAGATGGGAAGAGAAACAGAAATAGACAGAGAATGAGACAGAGACAGAGACAGAAGTATCAAGTTAAATTGGTTGAGTAGCAGCAAATTGTTATGGTTTAGAGCTCAAATATACCCTAAAAGTCATTCAGGGGTGGGCCTGGCCGGACAAGGCAGGTCACTGGTGCATGACCTGGAAGGGTGTGTTTTTGACCCTGGTGCTCCCCGTCCCACTCTGCTTCCTGGCCACCAAGGTATGAGCAGTTTTCCTCCATCATTCCTTTCATCTTTGAGCCAGCTATCCATAAGCTGAACCCACTGAAACCATAAATCAAAATAAACCTCTCCTTTTTTAAATTGTGGGTTTCTGGTATTGTGTAACTGATACACAGATCCACTTTTTAGGTAACACATCAACCCGCTAATTATATGAACGATCAATCCATTCATGCAAGTAGAACCCTAATCATGTTCTGAAGATCTCACTTAGTCCAACTCTTAACATCTCATAGTGAGTATTAAATTTCGATAAGAGTTTCAGAGGAGACAAACTATCTTCAAACCATAGAACATTGCAAACAAAAGTAAGGACAGTTTTATAATATATTTCCAAATGCAAAGCCCATAATTTCCATTTAAGTACATATATTCTGAGAGAGAGACAGAAAGAGAGGAAGAGAGAGAGAGAGAGAGAAAGAAAGAGAGAGAGAGAGAAAATATCTTGGCTGTCAGCAACAGAAACTTCCTGTCTGTTGTTCTGTGGCTGTCAAATTTCAATGTGCACATGACTCATTTGGGAATTCTTTTTTAAAAGTCTCATTGTAGAGTAGATCTCAGGTGGTTGCTAAGATTCTGCTTCTAACACTCAAGAAATATTGATGTTCCCAGGTTCCTGCCCACCCTTTGAACACTGAACTTTTAGTAAGTCTACATGAAATACACCTTCCTCTAATGACTCCTTAGGCTTTATGTTGTTGTCTATTCCTCATTGCATCCTTCACTATTTGAATCATTTTATTTCCTTTTTTGATGACAGTTGTATTCAAACTGTACCCTTCTACATCTGTGAGAGCAAGAGCTTTTTCTGTCTTATTCTGAGTTGTATCTCCAGTTTTTGCAAAATTATGAGCCATTTCTAGTAAAGAGTTATTAGCTTAAAAATCTACATGCATAAAGACACGGTATATGTGCAGTGTAAATTACCAGAAAGTATATATAATTTGGGGAATTGGAGACCAAGAGCATGGGCTCCTAAGTGTACTCATCAGCCATGTGACACTGCCAAAACATTCTTCTGTCTTCATCTATAGCATTGGAGTAATGATAACTGTACCCATACTGTGTGAGGACTAAATTAATGCTTGTGACAGAAAAGGACTACACATAAGGGTGCATAATAAACACAACTGTAAGCACGAAAGTTATGATATTGTTTTAACACTGATAGTTATTTTTATACATAAAACCTACAGGCGTCTTAAAGTAGAAAACATATCCTGTGCTCTATCTAGAAGGGACCAAGACCACAGGCAGCTGGGTACTTTCCAAACTGTGCTTCTCAGAGTAGAGGCTCTATATAAATTTCTAAGGGTTTTTTGAGGGGAAGTTGGACAGAACCTGACAATCAGGGATCTGGACCAGCACCAGCATGCAAAGCACCTCCACCATTTCTTCATCACATATTGACATTTCAAATAAGCTTCCCCCAAACTAGGATGTGTTGCTTTTTAAAAAAAAATAATTTCAGAACTATAGGACAGGATAATCTCCAAGCCCTGCTCAACTCTATCATCTTATCAATTCCTAAGAAGCGCAATATTAAATAGCACTAATATGGCCCACAGTAGCATGCATACATTATTCACATATATGTACATTCACCAATTACTGCTTGAGCCTTAGATTAGTTTTTGAAGGATGGAAATGATGACCACTGATTTGAGAAAGGTTAAGAAGAAAAGACACAGAAATAATGAACATCCTCTAATCTTCGAAGGTAAATAACTCCAAAGGCAGAAGACAGCATCTGAGGAAGGTTAAGATTAAAGGAAGATTCTTTAATGCATACAGGACAGACAAGGGCATTGATTTTTTTTTAAAACCTGTATACTTAATTCATTTACTATCAAATATTTACTGTCTTATCCATTAAGTGCTCTGCTCTTCCACTGTGTAGAGCAACAATGCCCAGGCCTAACTTCCCATTAGAATCAGGCTTCACCTCCCAAATCATCTTTAGCTATAAACTCAGTAGAAGTTTTCGGACAAACCCAACCAGTTAAAACACAATCATCCGAACTAGGTGTCTTAAAACCCATGTTATGGTTTAGATCTAGGATGTCCCCCAAAACTCTTATGTGTTCAGAATTTGGTCTTTTGGAAAGTGATTGGGTCATGGGGGCATTATCTGCATCAGTGAATTAACCCATGGAACAGTTAGGGGCTGACTGTGCTGTTCAGAGGTGGGGCGAGTTGAAAGAGGTGGTTCACTGTGGGCAGGACCTGCAAGTGTGGAACTCCCACCCCAGCTCCTTCTTCACTCTCTACTCCCTGGCCACCATGACGTGAACAGCTGATATGATTCATCAGGCCCTCTCCCATTTCTGCCTTGGAGCTGGGTGACCTTGGGCAGAGACTGTGAGCCAAAATAAACTTCTCCTCCTTTAAATTGTGAATGTTGGGTATTTTATCCCAATGATGGGAAAGTGACTAAGACAGCCCAGCTCCAACACGCAATCAATTTTGAAACTTGCTTAGGATTTTCAAAGTCTGTTTCAAATCAAAATGTCTAAGATTTACAAGGATGATCTTTTAACATGTGTTATGGTTTATATCTAGATGACCTCCCTCCTCCAAAATTTCATGGAGTTTTTTGGAGGAATTGGATCATGGAGGCAAGACCCTCATTAGTGGATTCATCTTCTACTGAGTTTATAGCTAAAGATGATTTGGGAGGTGAAGCCTGATCAGAGGAGGCAGTCACTGGTGGCCTGAGAAGGTCCATCTCCCTTCCCTTCCCTTGATCTTTCTCTGCTTCCTGTTGCCATCCAATAAGCAATCCTCCTCTGCCATGCCCATCCACCATGCCATCCTGCCTTGGAGCCAGCAGAGTATGGACTGAAACCTCTACAAACTGTGAGCCAAAATAAACATTTCCTCCTTTAAGATGAAGGTTTCAGGTATTGTATCTCACCAGTAGGGAAAGGAACTAAGACAATGTGTTAATAAAATTATTAAACTTATCTCCTAATGGTTATTTATGCATTTGTTGCTATTTACATGTGATGTGTTAAATCTCATGGTCGAAGAACATTTAATGAGCACACTTCTAATTTTATAGTGATACATAAAGATAATATGATTTGATAAATGAAAGTCTTTAGTTGGAAAAAGATACATATGAGATATACATGAGTTATAAATATACATAATATATGACACATCCATCAAAATTAAGAAAACAAGAAAGATTTTCCAAAGAATAATGATATTTATTGAGAGCAGAGTAAGGGGAATACACATGCCATAGAAAACTATGTGCATATTTAAAGAAGTTGAGGCAAAAGGAAATTTTTAAATGAAACCTAGGAGGATTATATCAGATATTCTGAAACAATATTCTTTGATCACAATGGCTAATAACAAGAGGTGATATCAGTCCAAGGTTGACCAAACAGTTGCTGAGCAGATGTCCTTATAGAAGTACTTCCTGAACAAGGTTATAGTATCCTCTATAGAAACTGATGGTTCTAGCAGTCATGACAGTTACTCTAAGGCAATCACAAATGAAAATTTGTCTTTCATAGCCTCCCGACTTCATCTACCTTTTTCTTTTTCTTTCTAGTCTGATAATTTTCACACATGCATTATATATGTAAATACATATAATGTGGATGGAGTACAGCATATTCATTAAGTTTTTCAAATCCACAAACTGATAACTGGAGGATGAAC
>RJWM01011907.1:0-15159 GCA_004363535.1 Dasyprocta punctata
TAGCCAAACTTAAAGGAAAATGGGAATATACAGATATCACTGCAGATCTCCTGAAATGTAAAATAATGATTAAGAAATAATATAGACCCAGGTATGGTGGCACGTGCCTGTAATCCCAACACTTGGGAGACTGAGGCAGGAGGATTGCCATAAGTTCAAGTCCAGCCTGGGCTACGTAAGCAAGTTCAAGGCCAGCCTGGGCTACATAGCAAGACTCAGTCTCAAAAGTAATAATAATAATAATAATATAAACAACCTTAATGCCTACAAATTTGGTAAGTTTGATGAAATGGATTAATTTCTTAAAAGATAATCTTCTATAACTCATACCAAAATAAATAGGCAACTCTGAATAGGACTATATTTATTAAAGAAATTAAGCCAATAATTAACTTTCTGAAACAGAAAGCAAAAGGCCCAGAGTGAATTTCACCAAACATTCAAGTAAAAAAATTATACCAAGTCTCTAAAATCTCTTCTAGAAGAAAAAAGCAGAAGAAAGCCTTCATAACTCATTCTATGAGGCCAGAATTACCCTAGAATCTAAACCAATCTAAAGAGTTACAAGAAAAGAAAACCTCAACCCAACATTTGTCGTAAACACAGATATAAAAATTCTCAATAAAATAGTAAGTCAAATCCAACAATGTATGAAGAGTTACGGAATAGAAAAGCCATAAGTAGTCTCACACAAATGACTGCCTTATTTCATTCAGGCTTCTATATCAAAATACAATAAACTGGGTGGTTTAAGCCATAAGCATTTATTTTCCATAGTTCTAGATGTTGAGAAGTCCAAGATTGAGATGGTAGCAGATTTGTTGCCTGGTGAGGACCCACTTCTTAGAAGGCTGTTTTTTCAGGGTCCTCCCTCAGTAGTCTCTGTGATGAGTGCACCTAATCGATTTCCAAAGGGCTCACTTCCACAGCATATAAATTTCAGGTGATATGGTCTACAGCAATGACCAAGTGGGATTTATCTCATGTATTCAAATTGATTTAATTAATATAATCCATTATATCAACAGGCTAATGGGAAATATCACATGATGTATCAAATAGATGCAGAAAAGCATATGACAAAATCCAATGCCCATTCTTGATTTTTTAAAAAAAAGAAGCCATAAGCAAACAAGGAATTGAGGAGAGTTTCCTCAACTTGATAGACAACAACTCCAAAACACCTACAACTAACACTGCATTTAATGGTAAAAAGGCAAATGTTTTCCCACTAAGATCAGAAACCAGGTGAGAATGTCCTCACTCTTCACGGTGTTTCAACATTGTACTGGGAACCCTAACTAATGCAGTAAGAAGGAAAGGAAATAAAAGGCATGCATATCAGGAAGGAAAAAAACAAAATTGTCCATATCTGCCAATAACATATTTTTTATGCAGAAAATCTGAAAACAAACAACAAAACAAAATCTTCCTGGAACTAATAAGTAAGTCATAGGATCAAGGTTAATATATGTCAATCACTTTCCTATATACAAGCAATACACAAGTCTGTCACTTTTCTGTATAACAAAAATGAACAAGTGAAATTTAAAATTAACATTAATCTACCATCAATGGTTTAAAAGTTATCATATATTAACACCTCTAAAATGAAATACTTAAGTATACCTAAAACTACATGGGTATAAATTTTATAGTTAGGTAATGAGAAATAAATGACTAGAGATGAAACTATTTTAAAATCTCCAAAGAACAAGTATAAAAATGATGAAAGATCAAAAAAGAACTAAATAAATAGAAAGATAATCCATGTTCATGGACAAGAAAACTTGATATCATCAAGATATCACTTCTTCCCAATTTAATCTATGGATTCAGTGCAATAGCTGTCAACAAAATAAAAAGTTATTTTGTGGATATGGATAAAGTGATTCTAAAGTTATAGGAAAGGCAAAAGATCTAGAATTGCCAGTACAATAATGAAGGAAAAGAATGAAGCTGGAGGACTGATTGTACCTGACTTGAAGACTTACCGTAAGATGTACAGTAAAGTGAAGTGTTTGGCAAAACGATAAGCAAAGAGTTTAATGAAATAGAATGGAAAGCCTGTAAACAGACTCACACAAATATAATCAATTGATATTTGACAATGGAGCAAAAATAGTCTCTTCAACAAATTGTGCTAGAACAACTGGACACATTCACAGGGAAAAGAAGAAGAAAAAGAAAAAGATACAGATTTACACTCTTCACAAAAATGAGTGGAAATAGACATATCCCTAATTGTAAAACACAAAGTTGTAAAATCTCCAGAAGGCAACTATGTTACCTAGAGGAAATTAGATGCCCTTGCACATGGTCGTGACATTTCAGATACAATGAATAAGGTACAATTTATGAGAGAAAGAATTGGGAAATTGGATTTCACTGAAATTAAAAACTTTTGCTTTTTGAAAGGCAATACCAAGAAGACAACTAGCCAGCTTTCCTGGTAAGCGGTGCAAGCAGCACGGATTCCAGGAAGAGAAAAATCAGTGCCTCACCAGAACCCGCCATCCTGGGACTGGGAAGATCCAACAAGAAGGCAACTAGCCAGCTTTCCTGGTAAGTGGCACAACTAAATGCTTGTATTGTTTGGTTGAATTTGCAGGCCTGGGGCCGGCAGTCTGAGCATCTCTTGGGAGGATGACAGTGTGCAATACAGCAAATATGGGGGATTTCCTTCTATCTTGTCTTTGAAATCCAGTATTGTTCTCACTGTTTTGCTTTATTCTGATTAACTGTTTTGCTTTATTCAATATTTTGTTTGGGTTGATTTTATTCTGTTTTGTTGTTAGTTTGATTTTGCTATACCTGATGGAATGGACAACTATTGTGAAGATAACAAAATATACTATGGTAGCTATTGCTTTCCTAGTAGCCTGCTTTGAAGTTCTGTACCAATTTCACTGCTTTGTTTTGATTGCCTTTGTTCTGTTTTGTTTTGTTGGATTTTACTATCTTTAAAATAAAATTTTTAAAAAAGAAAGAAAGACAATACCAAGAAAATGTGAAGACATCCCCCAGACTGGAATAAAATATTTGCAAAACACGCATTTGATAAAACACTGAAATATACAAAGAACTCCTAACATGCAAAAATAAGAAAACAACCCAATTTGAAAACAGACAAAACATCTGCAGAGACACTTCACCAAAGATGACATATAGGCGGCAATTAAGCGTATGAAAAGATGTTGAACAATGGCTTTTTATTTTTTGTCAGTACCAACACTTTGTGCATACAAGGCAAGTGCAACAAGGGCATATTTTCATAAACCACTAGGAGACAGCAAACTAAAATGAACATTACATACTTATTAGAATGGCCAAAATCCAACTCTGATGACACAAAATAACGGTGATGATGAGGAACAAAAGGAAACCTTACTTATTATTGGCAGAAATGTAAAGTGGTAGAACCATTTTTGAAGACAGTTTGGTAGTTTCTTACCAGACTAAACATACCCCTCCCATAAGATTGAGAATTTGCATCCATTAGTATTTACCCAAAGGAGTTGAAAAATTGTGTCCACACAAGAACCTGCATGTGGATGTTCATAGCAGCTTCATCATGATTGCCAAAACTTGCAAACAACCAAAATTTCTGTCAGTAGATGAATGGATAAACTGCTGTACATCCAGATAATGGAACATTATTCAGTACTAAAAATAAATGAGCTATCAAGACTTGAAAAGACATGGAAGAAAACAACTGTTTATTACTAAGTGAAAGAAGGCCATCTAAAAGGACTAGACTTGTAAGATCCTCTGTACAATAGTTCCCCATTATCTGTGTTTTTCCCTCATGGTTTCAGTTACCTGTGGTCAATCATGGTCTGAAAATTTTACTTTGAAATTTTTAGAAATAATTCATAACTTTTTAACTGTACATCACTGCAAGTGAAGTGATGAAATGTCACCCCATGCTGTTCCATCTTGCCTAGGAGATGAATCATCTCTTTATACAGAGTATCCTCTTTATATATGCTATCCACTCATTAGTCACCTCTTAACAATCTTAATATCAAATTCACTGTAGTATTATATGAATTACTTTGTTTACATTGTTAGTTAACTTCTTCTCACCAGGTAGACAATGTGTTCTCTCACATCACCACAAGAAGTGTGACTACAATACAATAAGGTATTGAGAGAGAGAACACACATTCACAAAACTACTATCATGGCATATTGTTACAATTGTTCTTTTTATTATTAGTTATTGTTAATCTCTTACTATGTCTAATTTATAAGTTAAACTTTATCATAAGTATGTGTGTACACAAAATAATTATATATATATATATATATATATTTGCATATTTGTATATTCTGGTTTCAGGGATTAAAACATATCCCTTCAGGATGAGCAGAGAAATAAGTCATTTTGAAAAAAGCTAAAAACTATGAAGACAATAAAAAGACCCATAGTTGCCAGGTTGTGGGGAGAAGGGAATGAATAGGCAGAGCAAAGAGGATTTTTAGGGCAATGAAACTATTCTCTATGACTTGACAATGGTGGATACATGTCACTATATTTTTGTTAGAACTCACAGACTGTAAAACACCCTAATGTAAACTATGGATAATAATGATTTATAGATGTCGGTTCACCACTCATAACAAACACATCATTCTGAAGTCATACGTCCATAGGATGAGAATTGTCTATTAGTGGTGAGAGGGACTATGTTTCTGCTCAAATTTTTTTGTGTTGCAAGGGTTCAAACTCAGTATTCTACATAGTAGGGAAGCACTTTATCACTGATTTGCAATCAAGCCCCTTTCTGCTTCATTTTTCTGTAACCTAAAACTGCTCTTTAAAAAATCATGTTTATTAATTGAAAAAGTAAGAAGGTCAACAGCAAAGAGTAAGTTTCCCTCTCTTCCCTGTCACCAGGTGATCCAGCTCCTTCATCTGCCACTGTCACCCTACTTCACTCTCTATGTTCAGCTTCTTCAAACAAATCCTCCGTATTTACAAACATGGCCAGATTCGTTGTACCACAGTTGCCTTCCCCAGAGAAAAATAATGTTTGAAGTTAGCCTGGGGAAACAACACCTTTCTCAACTCTCTCAAAGGTTCATTTAAACTTTCAGTGCTCAAATACCAAAGGGAACAAACTTTTATGTTCTGCTGAGTACTGGTGAGATTTCTGAAAACAGTCTGGGATCTGGAATCTGATAATAAATTCAAATCCCTGTCTACAGCAGGTGACTTCATCTCTCTGAACTGTTGTTATGGCTGAAAAATGGAGGTAATCATGTCTACCTCCAAAGGCTGCTGTAAGGGTAAAACAAGAGAACGAAGGTAAAACATCTGGTGCATGTGGCATCCTTTCCCCTCCTCTCCTACAGTTTCTTCAGTGCCTCCTCAAGACCACAGAGAAAAGGAAAAGCAAATTTCCAAAATGCACACACTGTTTAATGATCAGCTTTGACCTAATTCTACCTCAAAGCATTTCCCTCTCTCTCCTATCTCTCACTACCTCCCACCCAGCTGCCAAGTAGAGAGAACACATGAAAATTTGGTCCAAATGGGAACCTGGAATGTGAAAGCCTTTGAGAAAACAGATGTTTATTTGTTCATTTATTATCATGTTTTGCTCCTGTCTTATTTGATTACAAGAGCCTGTGGGGAACAAATAATAATCTTCTGCACTTTAGTCCACACAGGGTTCTTATAGCCTTCATTTCACTTAGTAACAACTGTGAAAAAGGAGGAGGAGGAGGAGCAGGAGGAGGAGGAGAAAGAAGAAGAAGGAGGAGGAGGAGGAGGAAGAAGAGGAGGAAGAGAAGGAGGAGGAGGAAGAATAGGAGGAGAAGGTGAAGGCAAAGGAGAAGAGGAAGAGGAAGAGGAAGAGGAAGAAGAAGAAGACGAAGAAGAAGAAGGAGAGAAGAAGAAGAAGAAGAAGAAGAAGAAGAAGAAGAAGAAGAAGAAGAAGAAGAAGAGGAAGAAGACAAAGAAGAAGAAGGAGAAAAGAAGAAGAAGAAAAAGAAGAAGAAGAAGAAGAAGAAGAAGAAGAAGAAGAAGAAGAAGAAGAAGAAGAAGAAGAAGAAGAAGAAGAAGAAGAAGAAGAAACCAAGGTTCAGAAATCAAATGCTTTATTAAGAGGCACCACCTGGAAGAAATGGGTCTAGAACTCAACGCTTCTCACTGATCTTCCTGCCTTTTGCTGTTGCTAGTTGGCTTTTATGTGTGGACACCGCTGCACTGGTGAGGAGGCATTGGCTGTAAGCAGCAGAAAATCCAGATCACTCTGGCTCATGTGACTGGGAATCCAGAAGTTAGGAGGCTTCAGAATCGGCTGATGGCAGTAGCTCTGCTCTATTTCTCTTTCCCTCCTCTATATCTTGGTTTTCCCTTTGTCATAATTCGACCCTGCTATTTGTCCTTTTGTTGGGTGTCCAGCATTCCCTCCTCAACTCCAACTATGCCTTGTTGCCTTTATTTCCATGTGGGGGAAGCAGACTATTATGTAATGTCTCTTTCAGCAGGGCCTAAAGTACCAGATCATTCTCTCCCTGGCCTAGAGCTGGTGGGCAGAGGCCTGACAAGTTGGAGGCTCTCTGAGTCCCGGGAGAGAGACAGAAGGGCAGGCTGCAGCACAGCAGCACACAGCCCCAAGCTTCCGTGGGGTTCCCCTGCCTGTGGTTCTACTGGGACTCATAAAAATACACCCCAAAGGGAAGGCCTTAAAGGCAAGTTTTGCTCTGACCTAATGCTGCCCTCCTGCCTCTTACAATGCATTCTCCTTTGAGGCAACCCCAGAGCCATTCAAAAAACCTAAAAATGTTATTCTAACTTCTCCCCACTTTCTGAGAAAAGCTGACCATAAAGAAATTCTCTGAGACAGATGGTGGTGCACACATGTAATCTCAGCACTTGGGAGGCTGATGCAAGAAGACTGAATTCAAGGCCAGCCTAGACTACATAGTGAAACCCTATATCAAAAAAAGGAAGAAAGAAAGAAAGAAAGAAAAAAGAAAAAAAGAGTGCATACCAGAGAGAGAGAGAGAGAGAGAGAGAAAGAGAGAGAGAGAGAGAAGAAAGAAAGAATATTTCACGCTCATGGTTTAGAAAAATTCTGTTAAAATGTCATACTACACAAGGTGATCTACAGAGTCAATGGAATTCCTATCAAAATACCAGGAATATTGACTAGAAATAGTAAAACCTCTAAAATTTTCATGGAACCACCAAAGACCCCAAATATTCAACACAGTCCTTAAGCCAAAATTGGAGGCATTACAATACCTGATTTCAAAACATACTAAAAAGCAATAATACCAAAACCACATAGCACTGGTACAAAAGACACATAAACCAAAAAAAGATAATAAAGAACCCAGGAATAAGACCCCATGTATTTAAAGTCAACTGATTTTTTACCAAGACAGCAAAAGCATACACTGGAGAAAGAAAAGTCTTCAATAAATTGTGCTAGGAAACACCATGTGCAGGGACAGAGACTTGACCCTCATCTCTCAGCATGTTAAAAAATCAAGTCAAAATGAATCAAAGATGTATAAAACCCAGAATTACAAAATTACTAAAAGAAAACATAGGGAAAATACTTTAGGATATTGGTCTGAGCAAAAAAAAAATTTTAATGTGATCCTTAAAACACAAGCAACATGAGAAAAGATTGACAAATTACATAAAACTATAACTCTTCTATATAGAAAAGGAATCAACAGAGTAGAGAGACAACTGAAGAATAGGATAAAATATTTTTCAAACTGTTTATCCAACAAAGTATTAATTTCCAGAATATTTAAGGAACTCAAACAAATTAGTAAAACCAAAACAAAAGTAAATAACCCAATTCAAAATGAGTAAATAGCCTTAATAGACATTTCTCTAAAGAGGATATACAAACGGGCAAAAAAGCATATGAAAAATGCTGCCCATTGTTAATCATCAGATCAGGACAAATCAGACCCACAATAAGTTACCAACCTCATCCCAGTTGGAATGACCATTACTAAAAAGATAAAAAATAAATGCAGGAGAAGATGTGGAGAAAGGGGACTTTCATACACTGTCAACGGGAATATAAACTATCACAACTGGTATCGAAAACAACAAGAAGATTCCTCAAAAAGCTAGAACCACCAACTGATCCAGCACTCCCACTACTGGGTGTTTACCCGAAGGAATTGAAATCAGTATGGCAAAGAGACGTCTGTACTCATGTTTATCACACCACTATTCACAAAAGCCATGAGGCTGGGTGTGGTGGCACATGCCTGTAATCCCAGCACTCAGGAGCCTGAGGTAGGAGGATTGTCACAGATTTGAGGCCAGTTTGGGACTGCACAGTGAGACCCTGTCTGGGGAAAAAAAAAAAAAAACAACCAATAGCCGAGTTTGATCCCCAGTGCCGCCAAAAAAAAAAAAAAAGCAATAGCCATGAGGTGGAATCAATCTAGGTGTCCACTGACAGACTGGTTAAATAAAATGTGGTACACCCATACTCCCACACAATAGAATATTATTCAGCCATTAAAAGAGAGAAGTTCTGCCACCTGATAAATGGATAAATAAAATGTAGTATAGCCACACATTGGAATATTATTTAGTCAAAAAAAAGGTGTGAATCATTGATGCATGCTACAACATGGATGAACTTCAAGAACATTATGTTAGATCAAGAAGGTCAGACACGAAAATTCATACATGATTCCATTCACATGAAATGTCAAGAATAAACAAGCCCACTGAGATAGAAAGTAGATAAGTTGTTGCCAAGGGTTTGGCAAGGAGGGGAAGTGACTACTAATGGACATGAAGTTTCTTTTGAAGTGGTAATGAAAATGTTCTAAAAATTAAAAAATTAAATAAAAATAAAAAAGAAAATGTTCTAAAATTGTGATGCTGAAGCTGGCTGTGGTGGTGCACTCCTGTAATCTCAGCACTTGGGAAGCTGAGGCAGGAACATCATTGCAAATTCAAGACCAGCCTGGGTTAGGCTAAAAAGCGAGCACAAGCCCAGCTTGAACTGCATAGCGAGGCCCTGTCTCAAAAAGAAAAAAAAAATGTGATGTTGAGGCTTCACAACTCTATAAATACAGTGTATACTAAATCCATATATTTTAAAAGGGTGAATTTTATGGTAAATGAATTATGTCTCAATAAAGCTGTTACTTAAAAGAGCCTAACTGAGATATCTTCCAGCACCGAGAGTTAAAGGGAGGGTAGCAGCCAGGGCGATGGTGTGGACAGAGCTTCCGGAGCTCCGGCAGACTTGGTTCTAAGCCCGGGTGTGCTTCTGGCCAGCCTTAAACATCACCCTGTTGGTCCTCAGTTTCTTCTTTACTAAAGTGAAGAGATTTAGCAGATTACCACTTCCAAACTTAGTGACCTGAGGGCCATCTTCACCATTTTTGCCATATCACTGTGCCAACAGAATGCTTTTATACCTGGTCGTCTCCTTTGATTAAGTCACTTTTTTTTACCCTTGCATCATTCTAAACAAAAGTACTCAAAGAATCATGGATTTGCTGTGCTGGTTTTATTTTCTCAAAACACAGTGCTAGGCGGTAAAATTTCAGATGTCCATCCATCTCCAGGCTGCAGGTTTTATTTCTGTTTGAGAACCTGAGCCAGGGGAACTGCAAACTTGTTCTATTAACCAGTTCACAGGGCAGCAGACAGGGGTCCTCCCTGTGATTCTCAGGACCATTTCATCAAAGGCCTTGTTCTGTGGCCTGACCTCCTGTCTTGCGGTGGGGATTCCCATCTGGTAGGAGAGGGGCGCTGCCACAAGGCCGACCCCGTTCAGTGACTCAGTGGTGCACCTGAGAGGTTGGCCAGGAGCAGCTTATCTGAGAAATATTAATTAATTTATTAGGTAGGCAAGAATACAACAGATCTTTCGACAACCCCAGTGCCCTTTTAACTCCAATAGGCCATGAAGTGGGACACTGGGTGGACAGACTTGCAGTCTTTATCAGATCAGGACATGCACAGAGTTGCCACCTTTGTCTGTGGTCAGCGTCAGCACTGAGCAATGGGACACACAAATGTGGCTTCTGAGATTAACACTGTGTCACTGAATTCCTAGCATTTCCGTGTATCAGCAATTAGCAGTAACAGTCTCAACTACATTCTTTCATCCCACACTGCATTAGGTAGGGTACTCTAGAGAACAGGACTCTTACAAGGTCATAGGTGGGACAGTCCACAGTGGCCCCCCGACTGCAAAAGAGCCACAGGTTCCAGTAGCTGCTCAGTGCAAGAAGCTGGAAGCCACAGTGTGAGAGGTATCAAGGAGGGGGTGCCAGCCCGAGACCGAAGGCCTGGAAGCTCCCTGGAAAGTTACTGATGCGAGTCCACACTGAGAAGCAGAAAAAAGCTGGAGTCTGATGTCCTTCAGTGGTGGCAGGAGCAAAAGGTGCACCTGCTCAAGCAGAACGGAACTTTTCAAGTGCAGGCTGTCTGCCTCCTTCTCCCGCTTTCATTCCATCCTGACTGCAGGCCTGTTGGTTGGTGCTACTCACAGGCAGGGCTGCTCTTGTCTCAGTAATCCGGGCTGGGTACCAGTTGTCTCTGAACACTCTCACAGACACACTCAGAAGTGTTCTTTACTAAAGTGCTAGGCCTTGCTTAATCCAGTCACACTGACAATCACAATTAACCACCACACACACCTCTCACTTGCAGTTATTACCTCACAGTCTATTCCTTACGAGTTAGGAAATACGTCTTTCTTAATCACTATGTCTGCTATACTGTGTTAGGCAGTGTTTGGCATATAGCAGACCCTGAGTAAGTCTCAGTTGAATTCACTAATAGTTTTTGCCTCAAGAATCATGATGCCCAGAGGGCATGCGGTTGGGAGGTGAAGGGGTAGGTCTGAGACTAGCCCACAGACAAGGGCAGGATTTACCAATGTATCCAGGTGCCTGTGCACTGGGCAGGAACTGGGGAACCTTTTGACATGTGTCCTCTATCCTCTGTATAGAGGCAGCTGCTGCTGTCACCTTTGTCCATTGATGAAGGTGGTTTCTATTGGTCCAGCTAGGCGAGCAGAGTGGAGATGCATTATTCCATCCAACAAATAATTGTTGACAACCAGTCTCCTGCAAAGTCCCATGCCAGGCACCATAGAGAAGACAAATGGGACTCAGGTCTGTGCTGAACCCCATGCAGGGCTCTTCAGTACACAAATCCGCCAGCCCAGGCCTGCCAAGTCCTTGTGCAGTGTTGCTTCCACAGTATCACTGGCTTCCAAAATTGATGCCGCGGCTGCCAGGTTCAGGAGAAGCCTTCTAACTGTGTGCCAAGAGGCTGCACAGAGTTTTCAGCTGAGATTTACTCCCGCAGGAGCCTGCAGTGTTCCAGGTGCTCAGGAGCACTGGAAACAAGTCTCTTCTTTACCTCAGAAGCCTTTCAGTGTCAACTGTGCCAACAGCCCAGGCACAATGGAGGGGCTAGAAGGGATCTCCTCTCACAGACACGGACAAGACAGGATCAGCATCTGAAGGTGAGAGCAAAGAGCCACAGACAGAAAGAATGAGGAGAGCATGCACAGCGGCACCAAAGCACTCCGAGTTTGGGGACTGAGTCACAGAGAGCTTTCCTGACGGTTCCATTCATGGGAATGCGGCACTTGTCCCTAATGCAACAAGCCCCAAGCTCCTTCTGCAGCATCCACCTTTCTTTAAACCATCAATAACACAGGGAAGAAAAGTTTCTTGTTTTTGGCTTCTTACTTTCACCAACCTCTCCCTGTTAGATTTCCATTTTTGTGCTACCTGAGCACCAGAGCTGTGAGGACACAGCTGCCCAGGCTGTCTTGGCATGTGCAGGTGTCCAGGCAGATCAAGGACAGAGAACCAGGCTGAAGAGCTTTCATGGTGCTTAAAGAGAAAGAGCTTTTGTGGATCCTAAAAAGATGATGATAAGGGTGGGTACACAGCAGGGATTTCCCAGCCTGGGCACTACTGACATTTTGGGCCGGGTGACTCTTTGCTCTACACGGCTGACTTGTGCACTGAAGGGTGTTTAGTGGCATCCCTGGTCACTACTCCATAGTGAACAGCTCTCCAGTTGTAGCAACCAAAATGTCTCCAGACATTTCCTACATTCCCAGGGGAATGAAGGGTGTAAAAATCACCCTGGATAAGACTTACTGGCACACAGACTTTGAGCTTGCTTCCACCATCCCCTGGCTTTGTGAACACAGGCATGGTAACTAATTGTGTCTTGATTACTATTTTCTCATTGCTGAGACAAAATACTTGATGACCAAAATGAAGGTAGGAAAGGTTTATTTAGCTTACAGTTTTTGGAGGTTTCAGTCCATACTCAGCTGACTCCAGGTGATGTGGCTAAGTGGTGGCCATACGTGGCGGCCGCAAGTAACAAGAACATAAAGGGCAAAAAGGAGAAAAGCACGCCGCGCCTCTTCCCTCCCTTGTATTCTATGAGGGTGCAGCACTCACACCACCAATCCTAGCGTTAGACAACAAACCATTCACAAACGTCAGACTCAGCTGCCCTGGAAAGGCCCACCTCCCATGGCCTCATGAGGCTTTGGGGGGACATTTAGACAAACCACAACAGTTTGGGTAAAGAATAGCTTTGAGCCTATCATAACCATTCAATAAATACAGTGATTGTCCTTATGACAAAAAATCAAGTGCAGATAAAGTAAATGATCAAAAATTTGATCCACAGGGCTGGAGGTGAAGCACATCAGTGGTTGAGTGTTGGCTTATCATGCACTGGGCCCAAGGTTTGATTTCCAGCACTGTCCAAATAAAAAGAAAAGAAAGAAAAGGTGACTCCTCCATAAATACTCATTGTAGTACAGAAAAAAAAGAAATTAAATTCATTTATTTTCTGCCGTGGTTATTTCAAGAAAATTATTTGAGATAGCTAAAAATAAAAGCATACATACTTCTGGGCAATTTAAAATTGGATCAAAGATTACTATTTATTAAAACTGGAGGAAAAATGGAACAAAAGGAAGTTAATTCTATCAATAAATCAAATTGGATGGGGTGTTCACTTTAGCAACAAATAGAATCCAGAGCTTCTTAATAGTCATTGCCAAAGAAAAACACAGGCAAGAGAACTTACCTCCTGGGCCTCCAAGAGAGAAACTTTTGGTCAAGGGAGTCCTAACACGAGGTCCCTGAGTAACAGAATGGACAATGTGTCAACAGCGGGCTCAGGAGGTGTTGTTACCACCAGCAGTAAGACTTTACACAAAGCACCACAACTTTGCAGCTCTGCTGTAGCAAGAATATGTTTTATACTCCAGGGATGTGGTACAGCACTTGCTGAGCATGTGTGAGGCCCTGAGTTCAATCCTCAGGACTGCATTAAAAAAAAAAAAAAAAAAAAAAACCAGCTGGGCATGGTGGCACACACCTGTAATCTCAGCACTCTAGAAGGCTGAGGCAGGAGGATCGAAAGTTCAAGCCCAGCCTGGGCAATTTAGTAAGATCCTGTCTCAAAATAAAAAATAAGAAAAGGGCTAAGGATGTAGCTCAGTGCAAAGGTCTGTGCTCAACTCCTAGCACCACAAAAAATAAAATGAAATAAAGTAAAATAAAATGCCCTAAAGAGCACACACACCAAAGTATGAATTCCCTGAAAACACTAGCCCTTCTGGGAGCAAGTTGGGCTGGCAGAAGAAATGGTCCCTTTCCCCTGCCTGTCCAGTTGACTGTAGACCCCACTCATCCAAAGCTGACTTGCAGGATGGGTCCAAAGTGCACAATACCGGCCCTCTAAACCATCCTGATAGCCCAGCTCTGGCTGCAGCCCCTCAGCGAAGGGAGCCCAGTGGGGGCCGGCACTGGGGAGCTTCTGGTGCTAACGCACACCCCGTTCGTTGCCTCTGTTCTGATGGCCTCTGGGGAGAAGTGAGGAGAGGATGTGGATTAAATGAAGTGACCAGAGAGCCCCAGTGCAAAGGCAATAGATGCAAAAGCAGCATCTTGCCCTCTTAACTTCACTGCTGCCTCTTTCCACTTCTATAAAATGGAGGGAATAGAGATCTCATGAGGAGTTTTTCCGTGAAGTGCTGAAGAGCGATACCACTAAACAGTAGCTCTTATGATTAGTATTTTTGGCCTCCACACTCTCTTGTGTACATTTTACACTTAAGGATCACATCCCCTCGTGGGCATGTTTGAAAAAGATTTCTGAACTCTTTAGGTCTTCTGTACCCATCAGCCTAGACCTAGCAGTAGCATCAAGCATTAACTGGTGACGCGTCAGAGGGTCTAAGGGTGGCATACTGGCTCCAGCTTGCCCACGTGTTCTCAGTGGGGCCTTGGGTAAGTCCTTGCTCTTTTCCTGGCTCTCCGTTTACTCACCTATAAAATGAAGCAGTGAATCAAAACAACTCCTAAATGCATTAAGTACCAGACTTCCAGCTATACTACAAAGCAATAGTGATAAAAAATGACATGATATTGGAACAAAAACAGATACATAGATTAATGGAACTGAATCAAGGTTACAGAAACTTTCCCAGACACATTCAGCTAATTTATCTTTTTTTTTTTTTCCCAAAGCTAATTGACAAAGGGACCAAAAGCATACGTTGGAGAAAAGGTAGCTTATTCAACAAGTGGTGCTGGGAAAACATTATCTGTTTGCAGAAGGTTGAAACTGGACCCATATCTCTTACTGCATACTAAATTAAAATAAAAATGAATCAAAGATCTAAACATTAAAACAGAACCTTAAACTTACTGGAAGATACAATAGATAAGACACTTAAAGACATAGGTACAGGAAAGAATTTTCTAAATAGAGCCACAATTGTACAATAATAGCAAGAATCAACAAATTGGATTGTATGAGACTAAAGAACTTCTGTGCAGACGCAGTGCCAGCTTGCATCAAGGGAGAACTGATCCGCCTTCCAGGGATGGGGGCTCCGCCACCCCGGAAGAGAACCAGAACCGGTCTGGGGACCGAAATGCGCCTGCACCACGCGGCGCCAGCTTGCATCAAGGAAGAACTGATCCGCCTTCCGGGGATGGGGGCTCCGCCACCCCAGAAGAGAACGAGAACCGGTCCAACCAGACCGCAACGCGCCGGCACCATGCGGCGCCTGCTTGCATCAAGGGAGAACTGATCCACCTTCCGGGGATGGGGGCTCCACCACCCCGGAAGAGAACCAG
>RJWM01011907.1:15259-58384 GCA_004363535.1 Dasyprocta punctata
CAGCTTGCATCAAGGGAGAACTGATCCGCCTTCCGGGGATGGGGGCTCCGCCACCCTGGAAGAGAACCAGAACCAGTCCAACTGGACCCCAACTCGCTGGGACCGCGGGGCACCGGCGCGCGGTCTCAGAATCAAGGACATCACCCCCCCCCCCCCGTAAGCAAGCCGCTGGCTCTGAGGTCTGGCTAAATTGATGGCAACTAAGGTACATAAAGCAACTAGACACTAGTGTTTTTTCATAGATTTTTCAGACCTCTGAACGGCACCCTGAATGTCTCTTTGTATGATAACAGTAGGCAATGTTGCAGACACGGGGGATTCTCTTCTGTCTGTTCTTCGAGGTCCAATGTGGTTCTCACCACTTTGTTTTACTCTGATCATTATTATTTTTCTCTCTTTTTTTCCCTTTATTTTATATTCTGTTTTTATTGATTTTGTGTCATTTTGTTTTTGGTTCAATCCTACTACACCTGTTGGAATGGTCAGCTAATTTGAAGATAGCAAGGTATGTTATAGTAGCTATTGTACTCATATTATTGGTCTTCGAAGTTCTGTACCACTCCTACTGCTTTGTTTTGATTGACTTTATTTGTTACATTCTGTTATATTTTACGATCTTTAAAATAAAATTAAATAAAAAAAAAAAGAACTTCTGTGCAGCAAAAGAACCAAAGTAGAGTGAATTGATAACCCACAGAATGGGAAAAGATGTTTGCCAGCTACTCCTCAGAGGACTAATGTCTAGAATATATATAGATCTCAAAACAATTTGGCCACCTAAAATGAAAGACTCAGTCAAGAAATGGGGACGTAGCCGGGCGTGGTGGCGCACGCCTTTAATCCCAGCACTCGGGAGGCTGAGGTAGGTGGAGCGTTGTGAGTTCGAGGCCCGCTTGGGCTACAACGCGAGTGCAAGCCTGGCCTGAGCTACACAGTGCAACCCTGCCTCAAAAAAACCAGGGCCGGGAGTTTGGCTCAGTGGCTTAAGCGCCTGCCCTGGCAGGCGTGAGGCTGTGAGTTCGATCCCCGGTGCCGCAAAAAAAAAAAAAAAAAAAGAAATGGGGACGTGCCGGGTGTGGTGGCGCACACCTTTAATCCCAGCACTCGGGAAGCTGAGTTAGGTGGAGTGTTTTGCGTTTGAGGCCGGCTTGGGCTACAACGTGAGCAAGGCCGGCCTGAACTGCATAGTGTGACCCTGCCTCAAAAGAACTAGGACTGGGAGTTTGGCTCAGTGCCCTAAGTGCCTCCTTGACAGGTGCAAGGTTGTGAATTTGATCCCTGGTATTGACAAAAAATAAAATAAAATAAAATAAATATCGTACTGTCTCCCTAGTGTAAAAAATAATAATAAAAAACTGAAAGAGTAATAAGATCCAAAATGTACTACATATTGTAATTATAAAAGGGAAAGAAAGTGCTCAAAAGAAAAGAAAAACTGGGATAGGGGAAAGAGAAATGGAAGAAAGAAAAAGATTACATATATGTCGGTATACACATATAACTGAATGTATGTATATGTGTGCAAGATAGATAGCTATACTACTAATTCTGTTAGTTCATCAAAAAGAACAGTTTGCGCTCTCATTGTTTGACTGATCATTTTTTATGTCTAGATCATGTAACCTGAACAACTACTTCTCAGATAACAATCAATATGCAATATATTAACTAGTGTTGATTTGTTTTTTTAATTCTGCATTATTTCTATCCTTTTTTCTGTTTTGCTTTTTTAAAATAAAAAAATAAAAAATAATCTTAAAAAGTCCAAACTAAGAGAAAAATAAATGAAGGGTAGATTGGATGGGTCTCTTGTAGATGGGAGGGAGTCCATAGGACCAGAAGAGATGGGGAAATAGTGTGAGGATATGCCAGGTACAAGGTCCTAATAACCTCAGTGAACGTGGACATTATATCCCATAAACATGAATTAAGATCAACAACATCAACAAGATGAAAAGGGAAGAGGAGAATTAGAGGAGGGAGGAGAAGGGAAAGGGATTTTTAAAAAGAAGCTGTATTATGTACATGGACCAACTCCCTAAGATGATTGTAAAATGCATATACTACAAACATGTACCAATAAGATAAATTTTTTAAAAAAACTGAATTTGACCATACCTTAGAATCACTTTATGACATTATAAAAATACAAATCTTCAGGCTCTGGCAAGCAAATCTAATTTTCTGGAGCAAAATCTGCAATTTATTGAACTCCTCAGAGGGTTTTGATGTTCAGTCAGGTGGTGGTGGTGGTCGTGGCGGCAGGTGTGTGCATGCGTGTGTGTGTGTACATGTGCATGTGCGTGTGTGTTCAGTGTGTTCAGTGTGTGTTCAGCGTGTGTGTTCAGTTGAACCCAAGGCCTTGTGAATGCTAAGCACCATTCACCCTCTGAGCCCTGTTCAATCAGGCTTGAAAGCCACTGCCTAGATAAGTACTAAGGCTTCCTTTAATATTCAGATTCCTAAGATAAATTAATCATGTGCTCATCAAGCAGAAGGCAGCTCTGAGCAGTTGTGTGCCTTAGCAGTCTAGGGCAGATGGCCACCTGCTACAAAAGATTCCTGCTACTGGCCCGGTAACTCTTCCAGGGTTTAATCACCCCGGCACTGGCTAAATACACTTTCTAATAAACGTTCCATCCCAGCAACTTTCCTCCCACTCTGCCAGCTTTGTTCTTAGCACTGTGGAGAAGAGCTGGTCACTACCCTGTCAGTACCACCCTTCAGGGGCTTGAGAGCTGCTTTGAAGTCAGACTACCCTAACATCACTACCAGTAAAACGTCCCTTGACTTTGGCCCCTTCCATTGTAACTGTCCTAGATGAGGCTGTTAATATATTTCTTTGAACCATACAACAGCTTCCTAATTAGTCTTCTGACCTTCAGTCTCTTCTCTTGCTTTTTTTCTTCATGATATCAACATTTATTTCCTAATCCTGATCCTGACTGCATCACTTGTGCCCACAAATCCTTCATGCCTCCCAGGCAAACCAACTCTTCATCCTGTCATTCAAGGCCTTTTAGAGCCTACACCAACCTACACTGTCACTCTTGAAGCTTATTACATTTTTCTTGCTTAACTCTCTTAAGCCAAGAACCACTGGGCTGGTTAATTGTGTTGAATGTCTTTATGGGTTTCCTAAACTTTAATAACCATGGAACCCCCCACACACACCCCATAACTGCCTAATTTTCATTATAAAACACCCATAATATCTCCTGGATACGAAGCAATTCATGGAACTCAGCTCAGAAAACATTCTTTATGTCCTTCCGTCTGGTTGTCAGTGGCTAGACTCTCTCTTCTAGGATCTGCATGGGTCTCAAACTCCAACCTGAAATAAGCGTTAGCACTATCTGTCTCAATCCCAGTCTGACCGTTTTTGCATGAATACCAATAAGCCTCTGTGGAGATATGAAAGCAGAACACTCCTCAGCCATCTCTCTTGTTCTTTCTTTACCCACTTTCTGAGCTGGTAGCCTGTTTTCCCCAAGAGTTGAAACACTCAGTGTCTATCATGATTTAATTAAAGAAGCATAATTGACCAGTCAACCATCTTTATTTTCCCAACTTCCAAATAAGCAGGCTCCTCATTAGCAACACAATTGAGTAAATACCTACCCCTCCTTGGGTACTCCCTAATCCTGCACCTGTGACAGGCATTGTTGGTGATCAGAGAACTTGCCCCTAAGCCCAGATGTGATGATGTACACCAGTGCCCCAGCAGGCTTTATCAATTGATCAGACTTGGCATGCAACTGAGATAGTCCTACTTACTGTCAATGACCTGGTTGATTAAATGCTAATGTGTTTACTAGAAAAGTTCTGAGAGTTTCAGTTTCAACTGGCTTAACAGAACCTTTACTAGAGTAGTCTCTAGTTACATTCTATCTGCTGAAGAATCTGGGGTGTGTGTGAGGATCTATAAAAAGTCAAATTTGGCTTAAGAATTGGAATAAGACAGCCAAGGTCAGAAACCTACCAGGAACCATCCTGTAGCATTGTTTACCACCATAGAAGTGTCCAGAGAGCAAGGTGGTTTTTAGTCATAAAGAAAAGCATGTGAGACACTACAAAACAAATGACAAACAACCAATGGAAGGATAAATCTCCAGGGCTGGCAGCAATTGGAGATGCCTTCAGTGTCCTGGAGCAATAGCAAGGTTTTCAAGTTAGCCTGAGCCAATGGAACCATGTACAATGGAAAGACTGATATGTCTGGTCAGATAATAGGCGGCTCCACTTTCTCCTCTCTCCTCCTTCCCCCACTTAGAGCTGATCACATTTCCTTGGTGATTTCATGCTTAGTCAGTAGATCTTAGAGGACATGCGTGTATTCCATTGGGACCTTGTCTATATAAACTGTTTTGTATAATTAATGTTATCCTCTGGAAGGTATCTGCCTGCCATAAACATTTACTAAACACCTACTATGTGCTAGGTGGTAAGCACAATGGTAGAGGAGAAAACACTTGAGCTCTGTCTGGAGGTGAATTATGAAGTAAAAATGTCACTACCTCCATCAGCAAAAAATGTATTTTAAATTGCTTCCTTTCCTCATGAGACCTCGAGAAAGCTATAAATGAGTGTAAAAGCCTGGCAGCTAAACTAAGGGAATTCCACAAAATCATGATGAGCTCCATAGGGTGAATACAACCTATTTCTCAGTTCAGGATTTTATAGAGACCAGCTGTACCTCCTGGCTTCTACTTCCTGCCAGGTATTGTTGTAATAGTTTTCTCTATATCAACTAAATCTTCAAAACAATATTTAAGTTAAATGCTATTACTCCAAATGTCATTTTAACATTAAAAATATGAGAATAGAGGCAGAAAGAGGTTAAATGACTTATGCAAGGCCAGACAGGTAGGAAATGGTGAAGCTTCGATCTGAACCTATGTAGTCTCATTTCAGAAATCTTAATCTGCCTGAAACAGTACAAGTCAAAAATTAAGACAGTGCTGATTCATGAATTAGAATGGAATGGAAAGGGGGTGTAACTCAGGAGTAAAGTGTTTGCCCTAGCATAAATGAGGCACCAGGTTAGAGCCCTGGAACCCTCCCCGATCAAAAAAGGAAAAAAAATTAGAATGAGGTGGGAAAGGTAATATAAGAGGGAACTTAACCTCTACCTGCAGGACATTAGTAAAGACAGAAGGGTTTTGATAGAGGAGGCTCAGAGTGCCAACTTGCCCCCCATACTTCTAATAAGGCTTCATAGAGCTCCCCTCATCTCCTAGTTCCCCCTGTAGACTGGTGCCCCCATGCCTGACCCAGAGAACATTTTCATGTTCTTGAGTGCCAGGCACTGAGACTGTGAAGGTTGGGATCTAAGCTATCTCCCCAGAGGCTCCTTGTGTTGAAGGTTTGGTTGCTGATGGGCTTTTGGGAAATGGCAGGTTCATTAGGGCTCTAACTTCATCCATCGGTGGATAAATCCATTGAGGTAATCTGATGGTGCTGTTGTGGGGTGGGGGGTGGTGTGTGCGATGGAAACAGGAGGCGGGGCCTTGTAGAAGGGAACTGATCGTGTGGGCAGGGGCTTGGCGACTGTATCTGGTCCTCTGCTCCTTCTGGGCGCTTTCCTTTTCCCTCTGCTTCCCGGCTGCTGGGGGTTGTGTGGCTTTCTTCTGCTATGCCCTTCTGCCTTGCTGTTCTGCCACAGGCTGAAACCTCTGAAACCGTAAGTCAAAATAACTCTTTCCTTCTTTTTCTCAGCTCTTTGGTCAGAGCCACAAAAGGCTAACACAGAACCACATTCGCATGGGCCCCTTTCACACACTGTGTTTCCAACTGGAAAACCATGTGATGTAACTAATGCCTAGCACAGCAATGCAGCTGGTCTTAGGAATCCAAAACTCTCACTTCTAACGTGGACCCTATCCCTTACTGTGCCTTGAGTCAATTTTTTATTTGTATGTATTTATTGATTTTATAAATCATTTGGGGTACCTCCTCTGTGGCAAGCCCCCAAACCACTAAGTTGAGTTCCACAGTTGCCCCAGGTTGCTATTTACTAGTAGTGATAGACAGGTAAAGAGATCCATCACATGCACTAATGCACTGTGTCTTCAAAGCGCCCCAACCTGTCCCTCCCCCTCTGACAGTCTGAGCAGCAAATGAGATCACACAGCAAAATATGCTTTGTAAATAACAGAAAGTAAGAATGGTTGGGGTGAGGGGATAAGAGAGGGAAATGGTGGGGGAGAATTGAGGAAGGAGGAAGGGAAGGGGCAAGACAGAAAGGAAGGGAGGCAGAGAGAGGACTTCAACCTGGGGGCTGTCTCTGTCTTGGAGAACTTAGGCAGACAGCACTCAAGCCTTTGAGAATGTCAGCAGCTGAGACCCTGAGTGAGGCCTCTGGACATAAGGTGACAACACCTGAAGCTCTGGGCTTCCTCTCACAAGAGGCTCAGCTCAGAGTGTGCTGCCCTTGTTAAGCTGCTCTGGCTTCTGTCCTGCCAGGAACATAAAACTGTGTTTTGCAGCCCTACACAGCCCCCAGCATCTTCAGTGCCCCAGCTCAAACAATGACAAAGGCCAGGTCTTCCGTCCATTGTGTAACCATCCATTGTGCAGTGACCAGTTTCCCATAAATCCCCTTAGATAAGGGTATGTCTGAAAAAACAGGGGCCCCAGGGAGTATGGGGTGCTGCCATTCTCTGTGTTGAAGTGCCATCTAGAGGCCACTTCTAGGTCAAACTAATATTCAGTTTAAGTTTTTAAATCCTCTAGCTAGGAAACAAGAGAAAAAGAGATGTCTTTGAATGAAGATAAAACAGCAATAAAATGCCACTTAATCCTTAAGAGGACCCCATCAGCTTCTTCTTCAGCCCTTCTGTGGTTTGCTGATGGGAGGCTGAAATATCTGCTCCTCAAACAGATTCCTCCACGGCTTGGGGCCTGTGTGAGAATGTCACTGTTTCTCACATATCCTAAAATCTAAATTTATGGAGCAAATATACATCCCAACCCCAACCCATCTATCTATGTCTTCCCCAAAATTCAGACTCAGTCAAGCATGGGAAGCTAGTTTTGCAATGGATAGGGCCTGCTTTTTAGGAGAACTTGCTGATACTGCTTATCTTTCTGGAATCAGCTGCCCTACACTGAGCATACACATATTTTTCCTGGGCCATTTACTGAGAAAGCTGAATAAGTTTACAATAGCACCCAGGATTAAATCAATAGTTCATAATAACCACTGAGTTATTTTCTTCCCAAGGACAAGTTAAACTAAATGGCCCTGGAGTCCCAGCTTAAGCAAAGAATATCAAATATCAGGAAAAGTAAAACCGAACTCCCAAACTGAGCAAGGACTGTATGTTTGTTTGTTTGTTTGTTTAAAACTCTCTTCTTTGGGTATTTCTATTTAGTCCTTTTCCAGGGATAAACTTACTGAATTCATAAGTATAATTAGAAAACAAGACACACAAACACCCGCGCTCTCATCGTCAGCACATCCTCATTCAGGCTGCTTGGGAGCAGCTGCCGTGCACAGTGCCCCGGGGATCCCCACACGGCTCTGCAGGCAGCAGCTGCTGGGCCCTTTTCAGGCCAACAATTCAAACAAGGGGATCCCTTTAGAGTAACCCAGAAGGCCTTGGGCAAACTAGAGTGATGTTTGGATCTATTAAAAACCACAGCTGTTCCCCAGGGATAAAGTGCAGTCCACCAACTGGCCAAAGGGATCCGAAGAAGCCTTTCATTTCTCCATACCCACAAAAAAGTTAGATTTGTAAAAATAGAAGTATTGGCTTCTCTTCTGTGGAAGTGATTCCATTCGTTGCTCAGAGTAATCTTGCAAAGTGAATACCATTACTGTCTTGTGGAGAAGGAAACAAAAGTTAAACGAAATTCATTAATTTGCCTGGAAGATGAGTAGCCAAGATTTGAACTCAGAAGGTTCTTGCTCCAGAACATTTGCAGTTTTCCCCATCTCCCTCTTGGCATAAAGCCAACATACCAAGTACAGGAGAGCATATTCTGAGAAGCTGTTCATACCACAGATTGTTGCATGAATTCCTATGCAATCATTGGGGCTGTAAGGTGAAAACTGTAGACCAAGTATGATTCTCAGTGATGCTCATTGTTGGTCAGCTCACACACTACACTTTCTAGGAGGTTCAAAACTTCTCAAACAAAAAGATTGTTCCTGACTTTGTCTCCCATTTCATTCCCTTTATTTAAGCCATTTGCTTTCTTTGCTCTCTATAAAATCCCATGCAAGCACTTGTGAATATTTTTCACTTGATGAAGTCTTTCTTGGGAGTTAAAAACCACTGTAAATCAACTGGAAGAAGAAACAAGGGCTCACTGGGGCAGTGGTAAGAATGACTCACTGCCTGGAAGATCACAGTATTTCAGAGCTGGAAAGGGCTTCCAAGAGCATCTCATGACAGTGTACATGTGCCCTGGGTAGGCTACATCAAGACTCAACCGTCAAGTGACTTTCCAAGATCATAGTCAGTGAGTGCAGAGCTGGTCAGAATCTCAGATCAATTGACTCCCAGCTGAATGCACTGTTCATTTCGTCATAGTTTCTTGTTTCTAAGCAAAATCCAGCTAGAAATCCAAATCTCCAGGGCTAGCCCTGAAATGACTCATTGGAGAAACCTCTAATGTTCCCCATTCTCTGTCATGTGCTGTTCAGGATGGGAAAGCAATGGAGAGGAGGATGCTCAATTCTGAGGGCCAATAACAATAGCTAAAAGCAGCCAAAATTTATTGAGCACTGTGCTCAGTGCATTACAGGCAGTAGGTTATGTCGTCCTCTCAACAAACATGCAATGTAGGCACAATTATTTCCACTTTACAGAGAGAATTAGATCCAAAGCACCTACAAGAAACTGGTTTATGCTCCCACCATTGACAGGACTGGAGTCCACTACTGACTTTTGAAAATCAGATGGTACATGCAGATGCCCAGTCAGCTGTCTCAACAGGAATCTGACAGCCTCCATTTGGCCATGGGATACAGCATGTATGGCAAATTTGGAACTTGCGACTTTAGTTGCTTGTTTCTTTTGCCCACAACTCTTTTATAGGAAGAATAATGAAGAAAGAAATACTCGGATTTCACAGGGGTAAGAAAGAAAATGGGTTTGTTTTCTGAACCAGATATTCTAAAAGCCACAACTTGCCTTCAAGACCTACAGAAGAGCTAGGCACAGTGGTGTATGCCCGTAATGCCAGCACTCAGGAGGCTGAGGCAGGAGAATCGTTGTGGGTTCAAGACCAGCCTTGGCTAAAAAGTGAGCTCAAGGCCAACCTGAACTGTACAGTGAGTCCCTGTCTAAAAAAAAGACAAAAATAAATCTACAGAAGAAATTCTGTGCTGCTTAAATCTTCCATCACTCTTTGTAACTATTTCGTTAGTAAGTCTTTCATCATATAGAATTTAAATTAGACACAAGAAAGGAATCAAGAGAAAGACACTAACCAGTCATTTCTCTTTCCAAGTTCCCTTTCTTGGACCGAGGAAACTAACGAGCACAGCCTGCTCTTACAGCCTTCCCTAAATTAAGGCTGCCCAAAGGTAGAAATATGGAAACAGTCAACAGGAGAGACACAATGTAGTTTTCAAATTTCTCCCTACCTTCATGGGCATTAGTCTCTTGTGCTCCAGGGATCATTAGGAAACAGTGCACATTTGGCAGGTAAGACAGGTGACCAGGGTCTAGAGGATCTATGAGACAAAACTAGTCCTCATGGAGGAAAGGCAGCGCTCCTGCCAACATGACCATTACTTCTCCCCTTAGATCTGCAGTTATTTTGATTTTGTGCTTCTCCAAGTCAGAAGTTCTCAACACACGCATCGATCTTTTTTGTTTTATTTTTGAGATAGGGTCTTGCTATGTAGTTCAGGCTGTTCTTGAACTCACTATGTAGCCCAGGCTGTCCTTGAACTTGTGAAGATCCTCCTCCCTCAACCTCCTGAGTGCTGGGATTACAGGTCTTCGCCACCATGCCCAGCCACATCCTTGAATTTTAAAATTTAAACTCCATTTTAGCAAAAGTGTATCTGTATACTTCTGAGCCAGGTTGCGTGTGCATAACAAACAAGGCCATTGAGGCAGTAGTTAACTCACTGTTGGAAGACAGTTGTTTCGTCTCTGCACTGGCTATTTCTGGCATGGAACACACACTAGGGCGCCTATCTTGGGATCTTGCCCTATGGAATAAATAATTCAAACTACCCTCTGCCATCACTGACCTGAACCACACACCTATTGTTTTCAACAGAGGAATTCACACTGGCTTGGATGGAGCATTTAGAAAAGAGAAAAGTTACAACTACTTAATTTTGCATTTGACTCAAGAGCAGCCAGTCATGGGATTCTACATATTGATTTTAAAATATAGTTTCTCCTTGGAACAATAAAATAGATGCTTCAAAGCACTTACTCTGGAATGTTCCAAAGGCCTTGCTTCTTTGTTCCCAGGTATACTCATCTTTGCCATGAAGACAAGTCAGCGTCCTGCTCTCTGGCATGCCAGGCTCAGTGCTGCCAAAGTCTTTTTTCTGAACTTCTGTGAGGCCAAGGAGGTGTCAGAACTAACGCATGCTAGCTAGTGTGTTCATTGGCTTCATTTCCGTTTCTCCTCAGATATCTGAAAATATGAAGTCTCTGCAATGCATTTCAGTAATAGAGAACCCGCCAGGGTTAGAGGGAAGTGTGGCTCAGTAGAAAGAGCAGGAGCTTTGCAGTATATGACCTATGTAGATAAATCATATAACCTGAGTAAAATTTTCTTATTTAGAAATTCTACCAATTTGAGTTCTTGCAAGACTGTTTTAGTTTATCAGGGCTGCCACAATTCCACAGATTGGGTGCCTTAAATAATTTATTTCTTCACAGTTCTGGAAGCTGAAAATCCAAGATTACTGTGTCTCAAAGCTGGGTTTCTTCCCACTCTTTGACTTGCCGACAGTTATCTTCTTGATGACTCCACACATTATCTTTGGTCTTTTTTCTGTTCTCTTACATGTCTGGCATCTATTTCCCATTGTTGGAAGAATATTAGATCAGATTAGAGCTCACTCTAAAGATCTCATTTTAGGGGCCGGGGATATAACTTAGGAGCACAGTTCCTGCCTGGCAAGCACAAGGTCCTGAGTTCAGTTCCCACTACCAAAACAAGGACCTCATTTTAACTTAATTATCTCTTTAAAGACCTCTGAAATTACATTTTGGGGTGCTTCAAAATAGAAGTTTGTGGTGGGTCGCAATTCAGCCAATTAAAATTTAGATAGTTGGGTATGGTGGTGCATACCTATAAATCCTAGCCCTTGAGAGGCTGAGGCAGAAGAATGCAGATTTGAGGTCAGCCTGGCTGCACAGTGAGTACAAGGCTGGGCTGGACTACACAATGAGACCCTGTATCAAAACAAATACACACTAAGCGACAATAGACGGGTTTACTAAAAGCTCACTTTTCTTCCTTTCTTTGACCTAGTTGAAGAATTTGTTTGAGTTCATGAAGGCATTTCAACTATTCATTCTGTTGTTTGCTAATTACATGAATCTAGGCCAAGTTGCATAATCTGTTCCATCATTTATAAAATGGGAATATCTCCCTCAAAGGGGTTTATTGTGACAATAAAATACTAAGTATATGAACCATTTAATAGCATCTGCAAGGGCAAGGCAGAATGTATTTGCTATTTAACTGCATTATTTCTCCCTGACAGTAATTAGATGAATTCTTCCTATTTGTGCCTCTTTTTGTCAAAGCCTTGATGATGGTCTGGGAACTAAATGGATGGTCACAAATTTCTATCTTTGAGATTTCAAAGAACACTGGCTGAACAAAGCAGTAGAGTTGGCAGGTGAAAAAGACCTGACGAAGTCTTATAGTAAGAGCTCCCCACATGTCTACATCAGGCCCCATGGTGCAGACCATCTCTTTCCCAGAATGATCCAAGTACCTCCTCTTCACTTAATCTATCTTGTAACAAGGTTTCCCTTATAACAAAAGTTAGCACACTGGCCAGAAAGATAGCATTAGTGAAAAGTAAACAGCATGCTACTAAGGATTCTATACAGCAAGTGAGGAGATAGAGCAAAGGGGAAGGTAGCCAAGCTGGAAAGTTGTTCTAATCGTTGCTGCTGGTTAGGGAGCCCTCTGAACAGAGGTTCAAGTTTCAACCATTTCATACCAGAAGATTAAAGATGAGAATTGGTCATATCCAAACTGCATATAACAAATCTTCATCATGACCAACTATGCTGTTAAAAAAAACCACAGAAGTATTATTCCAGAAATGGTGTATAGACTGTACCAATCCATAAACTATTTACTACTTGTCCAGAAATTGAGAGTAAGACGTTAAGAATCTTAATAGAAGAGGAATTTCATTTCCATTGAATTTTCTAACAAAAACTTTATGCTTGGGACTGGGGATATACTTCAGTGATAAAGCATTTGCTTAGCATGTCCAAGGCCCTGGATTTGATAACCAGTCCTGGCTCTGTGTGTGTGTGTGTGTGTGTGTGTGTGTGTGTATTTGATATTTTTACTTCACCTTTCTATTCTTATTTAATAAAAACACTGATCCATTGTAACTAGCTAGTTCTGAAATATAGACATTTAAGTACTGGGTTATAAACTTTGCAGTATCTGTGAATGTGAACAAGTATCTTTCATAACAAGCAGGATGCTACTCCTGCTACTACTTAGACCCTAATACATCATACTCCAAAATAAAAAATACAATAGAACTATGGCATTTTTTTTGCAAGAGTAGAAAATAAGCCTTTTCTATATAAAATTTATTAAAGATCTACTTCCAGATACATTCTACACCTAGCTTTCATATTGGAAGTGATTCAAGTTGAAGTTTTATTCAACTATTCAGAGAGATTATAGATAACATATACTGCTGAAAATTGGAAAGTAACACCAGGAAGCAAGCCCTGTCAGGGAACCAGCGCCATGCGCAGACCTCTGTTGGACCAGGGACAACCAGACCTAAGCCTTTCCCTGTGAGTCAGAGCCATTCGTGGACTATGGGGGGAGAGAACAAAGCCACACCAGGAAGTGAGCCATCTTGGAACCAGCGCCATGCACATGCTGCTACCAGAGTGGGAAGAGCCAGACCCTAGCCCCTTCCAGTGCGTGGGCTGGCTAACAAGAAAAGCCAACCCCCTACCCATTCCATAAGTGACCAGCTGATCTGGAGAAACAGACTGTGGTGATAGCTAGCGAGGTAAAATGCAATTGGATGCCTGTGGTGCTTTGGTGTTTCACTGACCCTGGAGGTCTAGGGCCAGTGGTCTGATCATAGATTCAGAGGATAGTGGCATGCAGTGTGGCATCTAGTGGGCACCTCCTTCTGAAGGCTGCAGCCATTGCTGATTCCCTATTGCCTTGTTTTGAAGTCCTATTATCGTTTTCATTGTTTTGTTGGGTTGGGTTTTATTCTCTTTTGTTTTATGTTAAATCAGATGGCATGAGCAGCTATTTAAAAGATAGTAAGAGCCAGGCGTGGTGGCGCACGCCTTTAATCCCAGCACTTGGGAAGCTGAGGTAGGAGGAACATTGTGAGTTCGAGGCCAGCTTGGGCTACAATGTGAGCACAAGGCCGGCCTGAGCTATATAGTGCGACTCTGCCTCAAAAAACCAGGGCTGGGAGTTTGGCTCAGTGGTTTAAGTGCCCGCCCTGGCACGCGCGAGGTTGTGAGTTCGATCCCTGGTGCCACAAATAAATAAATAAATAAATATTAAAAAAATAAGATAGTAAGATAAATTATGGTAGCAACTTTGGATTTACTATTGGCTTGTTTTGAAGTCCTTTATCGCATTCATTGTTTTGTTTTTATTGTTTCTATTCTATTCTGTTCTGTTTGATTTTTACTATATCCAAAGGTATCTGCAGCTATTTTGAAGACAACAAAAAGCATTATGGTAACTATTGTTGATTTCATAATGTTTTGAAGTCCTGTATCACTTATACTGGTTTGTTTTTATTGATTTTATTGTTCTATTTTCCTTGGTTTTATCCTCTTTTAAAAAAAAAATTGGAAAGTACTGGGAAATCTGGATTCAGATCCTGGCTTTATTTTCTAAAAGCTTTTTGATACTGTATATGTGATAATCTAAGCCAGCTTCCTTAACCACAAAATGCAAAAATCAAAATTATTTGTCCTACTACATAAGGTTTTTGAGATTCAAATGGGATAGAATCAACGGAAATTACCTCATAAAAAATAAAGTGCACAAGGCAAGGGGTGCAGCTCAGTGGTAACATGCACAAGGCTTCGGATTCAATCCCCAGCACTGGGGAAGGGAGGGAGGGAGATGAAATGCAGCAGATGTACATAATGGTATCAATATCATGAGCCCAAGGCACTAATGGTAATGCACACCTGTAACCCAGCATTTGAGAGACTGAGGCAGGAAGACCTCAAGTTCAAGGTCAACCTGGGCCACACAGCAAAACCTCAGCTTAAAATAAAACACCACAGATTGTGAGTCCAGTGTTCAGAGCAGACATTCGCAAAGAGAATGGCCCCAAGATAGTATAGTAACTATGTTACTAAATACTGACATTCTTCACATATTCTGTTAAAGATTTACCTAATCAGAAAACATTACCTTCAAGTTCTTCCTTGTGCAGAAAATACTCTGTCTAATGCACTATAAAGCACATTTGCTTCCACACCTGCCAGGCATCTAGCACCAAGATGGACCACACAAGGAAAGAAGCACACTGCCTGTCCTGAACAGCTCTGTGGCAGGGTGTGGCCAGTGGCAAGTTTGAGGGAGTATGTAACGTGGCAAGATTTAGAGAACAACTCTTGTTTTAACTTGTTCTGCTAACTGAAGACTCCATCAAAAGGATGCAAACTCAAAAATGTACCATTTCACTCCTGTACTTCAGACGAGACCAGAAAGTTATAATGTATTTTGAACTTTATTGAAGACATATTACAGGAGACAAACAAGTAAACAAATACATGCTTTATAAAATATACATTCTTATGCATGAGAAAATATAGATAGATACCAGGAAAGAGCCCCACTAACAACAACTTGGTTTATACTTCTCTTTAGGTATATCTAATACCAGGGCTGCTCAGACTGATATCCTCTAACTGGGGGAAAGGGAGAGAGAACAGAGGAGAGCAGACAGTGAAGTAAGTGTCTCTATGGACCAAGAAGACACATTAAGTAGTCAAGAAATATTTCAAGAGCATTCGACCACTTGATCCATTTCTTTCAAAATAGTTACTCTTTTTACAAGATCACTGTAAGATCAAGATCACTAACAAATCAAGCTGTTCTTCACCTTCGGCCCACCCCTTGGATATTATTAGGACTGCTGAGAAACACACAATCTTTAAGAAGTGGGTCCAATTCTAACTCATAAAACACACCCTCCCAGGGACTGGTGATGTAGTTCAGGGGTATAGCTCTTGCCTAGCACATGCAGGGCTCTGGGTTTGATCCTACATCACACCACACGCATATACACATACCATCAACATGATGATTCTGGGGTTTTCAGATGTTAAGTACACTACATCTCTTAATTTAGAACTAGTACTTTTGTCAATGAACCAGGCAGTTTTCCAAAACAGAAAGACATCCAAGGCTAACTAATGTTGATTTAGATGGCACTCCAAACAAATCAAATTGAACTGGGAAAGAGATCAGGTAACAGAAAAAAATTACTTGCAGGTTGCCAAAAAGAAGACAGCTCAAACATCTAAGGTCCAACTGTTTTCACAATTACTTCTACAGTCTGCACCAGGAAATAGTTTTAAAGTGGACCGTGCTACATAAAATGAAAGCAAATTTGGGGCTGAGGGTGTAGCTCAGTGACAGAGTACATACTTGGCATGAGGCTTTGGTTTTAATCCCCAACACCAAGGATAAAAATAAAAAACACTCAACAGCAAACTTACCTGTTCTGCTCCCTTACACCTCAAGCATGTCTATGTATATTAAAATTATGAAATAAGGCCATTAACACACATGGGTAAAACAATGGTATAAAACTGAACACCGTAATTCACCTTCCATTTCAACAGGGTCCCTAAGGTCCCTTTTGTCAACCTCAGTCCGAAGTTTTTTTAGTTTGAAAAAAAAAAAAATCTGAAATGCTCTAAAATGAACACACAAGATTTTAGAGGACAAAGTTTTAAGACTCTCAGATTGCATTTGGAGATTTCCAATGATAAAACTGAAAAAGACTTTAAAAGTCATCTTGCCCATAATCCACCTCAAGAAGAAATCTCTTCAACACTACTAACAGGAGATTATTTATCTTCTGCATGTACCTTCCCCCTGAAACGCTGAGTATTCCAACTGTCAGACAAAAGTATTTGTTAGTTTATATAGAATTACTCTCAGGTGCATATATGCCACCAGGTAGATGGCTCCTGTCCTTTCATATAACCACCTTTCATATGATCCTTTCGCATAATCATTTTTCATAGGAAAATGGTTAACAAGTCTAAATTGCTTGACAGCCTGTGTTCTTCTTACAACCCCTCGATGGGCAATGTGCAGGCAACTGTTTTTAAACGTGAACATTACTTTACAGAAAAACACACATTTTTAAGCCACTCAGACATGGCACTTCAGGGGTCACTGGACTAGATTTCTGATGTATCCTATTCTACAGAATAGTCTGCATTTGAAGGAATGAGCAGATGCTGAGTGACAGAAAGTTAACAGTTTAGGTGTAGATTCAGAGTGCTGGTAAAGCTTGCCATTCAGAGAAAGTGCTACTTCTTCCAGGCAGGCTTGGAGAATCAGCCTACGAGGGGCGCAAAGAGCATCTATGTGTGCAGAAAGTGGTAACTGGGCAAGAAGACAGTTTTTCACCCTTTCAAGTCTGCCCTGCTTTGCAATGTCCCTGATTAACTTAACATTAGGTGGGTATTGTACTGGGAAGAAACACTGATGAGCGACTGATCCTGTTTATTTTAAAGAACAAAGCAATAGGTCCATGATCTGCTTAGTGAAGACACACACAATAAAAATGTTTCAGGAATTCCTTGTCCTGGCATTAGAATTTATGATATTAAGGTCAGAGGTAGGCTCTTCACATTTAGACAGTTTCCTAACTAGTTATTTAGGCAAGCTGGGAGTATCTGTGGAAGACGTTTCAACCAGAAGAGCTGATGTACTGGAGAAACCCCTGAACCTTCAGAGGTCCAGCCAGACACCACAGTACAGAAAGATCATTGCTGACACCTGGAGGTGGCATTTCTGAATGAACAGTTTCTACAGCACTGTCTCACGGCCTCTTTTCTGCTCTCTCACACCTGACAGCTGTGCTCATGGGCAGTCTCTGGTCACCCAGCCATAGCTCTAATCTGCCCATTCAGAAAGATCTATCTGAATTCAGGAGTGCGCTGTAACCCTACATACACCAGAAAGGTAAGTGAGGCACACACTAGTCAAATTAGTTGTGCACACTCCTTAGCTAATCCTGACTCTTGGTAAACTGTAATACTGGTATTCAGACTTGCTGCTCTAGAAAGCAATGGATAAGTTTTCACCTGAGAAAAGATTCTTTACGCTTATGGATATTGTTTTAGAAGCAGAGTATTAGCCAGGTGTGGTGGCCCAGGCCCTGTATCACATCACTTGTGGAGGGAAGGAAGATTGTAAACAAGCCTAGCGTAGGTTTAGCCAGACCCTGTTTCAAAATAAAAAACTTTAGAAAGGGCTAGAGATGTAGCTCAGTGAAGGCCCTAAGTTCAATCCCTGGCTACGCACACACCCACCCACACATGCACAGTATTTGTTTCTCCTTCTGAGTATTTCTTAGACCACTATTCCTGCTACAGAGGAAATAAATCTGGCACAATTTAGAGCAAGCAGAAACACTCTTATTCTATGCTAACAAATATTCCATGAAAGCAGCTTTTTATTAAAGTAGCATAATCCTCTTTGGTTCCTGTGGGGAACTGCAGATTCATAGACTATTATAGCTAAAAGGGACTTTAGAGCATCTAGTAAAGGGCCTCATTTCCTAAATGAGAAAAATGGGCCTACAGAAGTAAAAAGATGTGCCCTAGATAATACAGTTTGTAGGGAACAAAGCCAGGAAGTGAAAAGTTAAGTCCAGTACAAACTATTCTCATAACTTGGTAAAAAGGGGGTGTGCAGATTGAAGAGACTGATGCAAACCCAGCATTCTGGGAGGCAGAGGCAAGAGGATCACAAAGTTTGAGCCCAGTCTGGGCAACTTAGTGAGACCCTGACTCAAAATAAAAACCAAACATGGACTGGTTTTATAGCTCAGTGTGAAGGTTCTTGGTTCAATTCCCAGTACCATCAAAAAAAGAAAGAAAAAAATCCAGAGCATAAATGAACTGTCAGACAGTTCAAAGAGGAAAACAAAAAGTCCTGCTGTCCAGGGAAAGAATACGAACTTCAGTTAAACTTTCAGACAAAACGCTGAGAAATTATGTGAGTTTAGAACCCTGGAAATGCACAGTGACTTAGATGTTTTTATTTAAGAGAATGAAGTTATCTATAAGAGGCTAAGCTTTAGAAGACAGAACCGAAAGCACAAAGAATGTGTAAGGAAATCTGAAAGCACAAAGAATGAACTTTAGTCCATCACATTTCATTAAAGTGTTAAGTTCTTTGTTTATATAAAGTTCTTTGATCAGAAATTCAAGAAAACTTTCTGGCTTAAACGATCACATGTACAAAACAAGGGCCATTCCAAAGCTTTATAGTACAAAAATCTATGTACATTCCAGTCTCAAGAGCACTCGTTCCTTCTAAGATAAACTGTGCATTAGTAAAGAGAGATTAAAATCAAATAACTGAAAAGGAGAAATCTTTGGTTTCCTTGTCAATGAAGTAATTTGGTGAAAATTGTCCTAAAATAAGTCTTCTAGTTCATACAGCAATGACAAATTGTCAGGCTTTATGCCACAAAGGGAATATTGCCTGGTACTTGTATACACATGACAAACGATTAGGTGAATGAACCTTTAGGTTTGAAAGAAGCAGTTAAGTACACCAAGATTGTGTGTGTGTATGCAATCACTAAGTACCTTGCCTCTATACATATATTTCTTAACATAAGTTTTTAGAACTTTAAACAGTTTTTCTTTAAACAAAGTTTTTATATCTCACTTAACTAAGTTATACAACCTCTTTTATCTAAGAAGCTACTGATGATAACCAGACATTATATATAATTTTGGCATATCAAAAATATTTACAATGCCACCAACACACACAGTTGAAGAATAGAAAAATTATTTATAAATGCACATATATTTACAATGAGATCCCTGGGCAATAGGGACAAAAATAATAATAATAATAATAATAATAATAATAATAATTCACAAGAATACAAAAACCTTTGACCTGATACCAGCTGGTCAAACCTGGGATTCTTGCCAAGGGACCTTGAATATCAAAGCCCTGGTCTCAACTAACTGCTTAAACCCACTGAAGGACCCCAGGTACACTTCTCAGAGGGCTCTCAGGTTATTATTTTTGCTCCTTGGAAGGCAAAGTAGAACATCAAAGCAGTGATGCTTTCACAGGATCAGTCCATGAATTAGGACAATCCGGCAGGTTAAGCAGCCATGAGACACTTCCTGATAGGCAATGCACACCTGGGCACATCCCCGTGGAACCATCAGGAAACACATTTGCTCCACATCTTCCTCTGCCAGTGTCACATATCTTCAACTTGATACACTCACTTCTGTCAGCCGCTACCCTTTCCTTGTCAAGTGTAAGCCCCAACAAATACCAGGCCTACCTTGGTGTGGTCAGATGTAATCATAAACTAAGAGTAAAGCACATGCTGACTTCGGGGTTTCTTCTGAATTATGAGGTAGTAAATACGAGATTAATTAACTTGAGTCTCTGCCCAAATATCATTCTGGTGTGGGTTTCATGTGTCCACATTACCATTTTGAATGCTTTGAGTCCTACTAAAGTCAAAAGCATGGTCGTGTAACCTGTGGCAGGGCGTGGGGGAAGAACAGTCTGGTTCTCTCTCTGCCAGGTCCTCATTCCGATGCAGCTGAGGTGACTCGAGGACTGGCTGCTGGGAAAAGGGAGGATGAGCCAGGCCTGGTTCTCTGTTCACGCTCCACAGAGGCTGGGGCAATGCTTCTGAGAATGAAAAGACAAAAATTATCAGTGGTGACTAGAAGTTCAAAATTAACTTTCTAAACCTTAATGTGCTTTTAACCAAATTCTCAAAGCAATAAAGATGCCCAACGTTCCTCAAAAGGACAGAGATCAAACAGATATTTGCCATCTTTTTAGACATAATTAAAAAAACAACAACTCAACCGTGGTCCATTGAATCCATTTACTCATCAAACGTAATCGATTTAGGAAAAGAAGTAAAGAGGAGGGGAAGAAGAAATAAAAGAAGATACGCCATGCACAAAAACCTTATAAGAATATAAACATTATATGCCATAACATGAGCTAAGATTAATGAAATCAACAATAAAAACTGGAATAGGAGAACTGGAGGAGGAGGGACAAAAGAGGGAGGAAGGGAGAGGAAAGGGAATTTTAAAAAAAGAGAAATAAGCTGTGGTATGTACATGTAAGATGACTGTATACTGTATGTACTGTAAACATGTACTAATAATAAAGTAATTTCTAAAACTATGCTATGAACCATGTTCTTTCACTTGCTACTTTCATGGGTACTAAATGTAAAGATAAGAAACTAAGTTCAAAAATAGTGCTTTTCTTTGATCTGTATCCTCTTAAGAAATGCTTATAGAGCTGGTCCCTTAAGGATAAAAGAGAACATCTTATGTCTCATGCTAGATTTTATTATTTCTGTCAGAACCATACCTGAAAGCACCATTATACACTTTAGCTTCTTGTGAACCTGTCATTCTTGCCCCTACCCCACTTCCAGTGTTCTTCCACTTCAGGCTGACAGGAAGTGGCAGCTGATGAAAACCCTACATGGCCAGGAAGACATGCTCAATAGCACTCTTCAGAGTTTAGAAAGAACTCTATTTCACTCTCTTGTTATCAAATGCATGATCTATACTTGTGCAATAGGATTTTCCTGGGCCAGGCAGAAGACACAATCCCAAAACTGCCTTCCCAATTATAGCCTGAACCAGCAAAGGACAAAAAAAATACCCGCCAGGTGATGCTGAGATTCAGTATTTGCCAAACAGAAAGCAACCAAACCAAACATTGAACGTCTTCAGTAAAAACGCTCAGCAAATCATGCCCAAATTATATCCTCAGCATTCTGAATCCCCATTATTTAAATAAAGATAGGAGAGAAAATATCAGCACCGTATATGAAACTTTTTCAATTTTCTGTGTTGCCTCTGAACTGTCAGTAGAGCGATCATATTATCTCATAAAACTTGTTTTTATCCTACTGATGAAGACTGTAACTCAAATATATAAAATAGTCTCTGGATCTAGTTTATACCAGTTAACAGTAGCCAACTATTCCAGTACATAAATTTGTTTCCTGTCAAAAGAGAATGCTACCTATATCATCAAAGGCAAAATGAAGTAGGTGAGGTGAAAGCAAAATAAAACAAAACAAAACAGAAGCACTCCTTACCGCTGCTCATCTGTGTGGAGGGAAGTTTCTTTTCATTGATCCTCTCATGGTTGGTGGGCAAGGTAGATAGTTCTCTGTCTGCCAATGATACTAAGCTCTCCAGGGCAGCAGCATCTTGGGGAGGACATGACAAAAATGTCTCTTTGGGCATCTGGACCATGAGGCTGGACAGTGTCTGATCTAGAACATCCTCCTCAGTGATATAGGTGTACGGACAGTATTCTCGAGTCCTTGAGTAAATGTTGGCGTTGTCATAGCAATCTGAGCATATGACCCGAGTACCAGTGCCACCTAATGACAACATGGGAAAGAATCCAAACATTTTCCTGTTAAGGAATTAGTTTTTCAATCATGAATTCCTTTCAACAGTTATCACTGTCATTGCTAAGTAACTACGTCTTTTATAAACTATGTGAAGTTTCAATGTTTTTTGTGAATAAACTCATTTAATCCTCACAACTTTCCTCTGAGGCAGGTATTATTATCATAGGAATAATAAATAAAATGATCTCTATAAATACAGTACCTATAGCACACAGATGCTAAGTAATTTGACTGAAGTAATATTATCAGAATGAGGAGCTGAAATTTAAACCCAGCCTGAAGTGCAAGGTCCTGAGTTTGATTCCCAGTACAAAAAAAAAAAAAGAAAAGAAAAAGCCAGGCATGGTGGTGCATGCCTGCAAACCCAGCATGCAGGAGGCTGAGGCAGGAAGATCTTGCAAGTTCAAAACCAGCCTGGGCTACAAAGTGAGTTCAAGGCCAGCCTGAACTGCATACCAAGACCCTGTCTCAAAAACAAAACAAAACAAAACAAAAACAGCCTGACTTCAGAGCCCAGACTCTTGAATCCTATGTTAAACCATTTCTTTCCAGCCTAGTTAAAACCAAGGGATCCAAAACAGGGCTGGCACTGTGCTACAAAACATATGCCTGGCCTAAGCAGACTAAAGCAGAGAACAAGGAACTATGATGACTTTACTTCACAAGACTTGTTACTTTCATGTGTCAAGAGGTTAAGCAATACTTACTGCTAAAAGAATCCCTAGTCAACAGTGCTGTCTGACAAGTTTGTAGATAATAGAATTTAATAATAAGCTCCCTAGACTGTCATGTACTTTGAAAACTAGATGAAGGAAAAAAACCTAAGAAATAAAGAACAAGTCATTTATTCATCATCAATCAACAGAATGTTAGAACTGGACAGAATGAGAAATCACTTCATTGAATCCTGAGAGCAACGTTATTTCCTACAGATTTCAAAGAATAAAAACTTTTAAGTGTTCTTTAGAAAGTCAGAAATACCCTCTTCATATGGATAAAGGGGATATGGCTGTGGATGTAGCTCATTGGTACAGCATTTGCCTAGAAATACACCCTTTTTCTATGGCAAGCCACAATAAACTCCAATTTATCAATTAGAGGAGTACTATTAACATTCATAATCTTTGAAGAGATGCAATAAATTTTCTATCAATATGGTACTTAAAGTACCACGAAGGTTTGTTAAAAGGATCTATGGTAATCTCAGGGACACACTGAATAAAGCACTGTTTCTCTATTCGAGAACGAGTCAACTGAAGTGCAGGTCTTAAGTACCCTGTTCACAGTCACAGTGCTAGGAAGAGAAAGTATTAGGAATCAAACCTAATCATTCTATCCCTTAGTTCACCTCCCTATGTTCCATTTCTCCCTACAGAAGTGAGGGCATGAGAGACAAGAAAGGGCAAGAAGTAGTGTTGAGAAGTCAGGTTCTTCTTTTGGAAACTGGGTCTCACGACGTTGCTTAGGTTCATCTTGGAGGTCCTGAGCACAAGCAATCCTCCCGCCTCAGACTTCATGGGACTACAGACAAGCTCCGCCACGCTCAGCTCAGATTCATTTAATCAGAAGCATTTTATATCTCTCAGATGTTCTCCATGTTATGCTGAGAAGCACTGTTGCCCTTCCACCCTAATACAGGTTTAGCAAATTCTGCTCTGCACTTCAAACCCTTCTTTAAGAAGACTAGGGATGTATAACTCAGCATTACAGCACTTGCCTAGCATGCACAGGCCCTGGGTTCAACTTCCAGTAGTAAGGACAATGTGTTTTTCTTTTCTGTAAAAGGACTTCTTCACTTGTTAAGATTTTAATCAATTTTCCTTCTATTTTGCATGTGGCTGAATGTTTGCATTGAATATTTTACTTTTAAAATATCACTTAAGGTTAATGGGAAAACTACAGGCAGAAACACAAATCCAAGAGGACTGGATGAAGCTGTAATCATGAACAACAACCCTTACCATCAGTACCTCTGTGCATGTACCCATTGACAGGAGGCATAAGCTGTTGATGACTGCCTGCTTCAGAGTTGCTGTAGCCTTCCTGTGGCTCAGATAGTGTTCCTTGAGAAGACAAGTAGCTGGGAATGTCTGCAGGCAGATTGAGCTCCTCTGTAAAAAGAGACATCTGTAACTCTCAAGGTGAGCAGCTGAAGCTAACACTCAGAAAACTATTTTCTAAATATGTTCTACTGTGATACAACTGCCCAGGAAAATGGTATGGACTTAGAACCCCACAAGCTGTTCATACTTTCCCTATTTCACACTGGAGTTCTCAGTTTCACTTTAGGATTATCACGAAGACTAGGGATGTATAACTCAGCGTTACAGCACTTGCCTAGCATGCACAGGCTCTGGGTTCAACTTCCAGTAGTAAGGAGGGGTGGGGTTTACCAAAGAAACAAACCCTAGAGGCTGAAGTTTATCTAGAGCCACACTTGCACAATCCCTTCTGACTGCATCTCTTCTCTTGCAGATTTCAGCGTGAGACGGGTAGAAAATTGACTTAAGCCATGGAGGCTCTATTCTTCCTTGCAGCAAAATTATGGAAATGAACCTTAGGCATTAAGGTTCCTGCCAGCTTCCTACTGATGGTACATGCATAACTGACACATCAAGCAGCTTGTACCACCTGATGGGACTTTCCCATGCTACTGAAGGGGACAGTCTTACATGAACCACCACAGGCTCAAGCCAGAGGTAACATGTAACACATTCAGATCAGAGCCGCCACCAGTGAGACACAGGCATTATGGCCCCGTGAACATGTTAAAGAAAGAAGGTACAACTTGTAACAGTTACAAGAGTATAGTTTTTAAATTCTTAAAATAGTTTTAAAAGTAGGTTCTGCTCTATCAAGGAAGTTAGTATTTTAACAGAAAAACTTCCTTATACCTCCTACCAGGTAATGCATCACAGCTCCTCAGTGTTACTTATTTTCCAATAAATCCCATACCACATTTTAACTCAAGTATGAGCCACATCTAGGAACCACTCACCTGTGTTTGTGATACTATAGTCCTCATTTTTCCTTCTCATGTGATAAATAACAATGACCCAAACCAAAGAGGTGCCCACAACACAGCAGACCACAACAATGATGACAATGCCAACTGTGGTCCAGCCATCATCTTCATGCCCACTGCTGCTCTGAGAAGAATCACAGTTGGGGGATGAAATGACATGTAGGTAAATATGGCCACGTTCTGTCCCAAGAGTGTTAGACATAATGCAAGTGTATTTCCCCGCATCTTCTAGCCCAGCATCCACAATGATGAGAAGCTGGTTGGCAGCAGCAAAGAAGTGTCGTTCTGTCACCAGCAGTGGGCCATCATCTTTAGTCCAGTTGAGGCGAGGGGCAGGGCTCCCTCCAGCTATGCACTGTAACACGGCTGTTTCACCTCGAGTCACGGTCTTGTCCTCCAGAGGCCTAATAAATGAGGGTGTCTCTGACAAGAAATCATTTTTAAAAATCAAGTTAGCCAATTTTATTCCCTAAATCCTACTGAGTTAAACTACTGAACCTATGATGAAATGAGCACTTTCATATACTCATGGGAGGATGGGAAGGTAATGTTTCAGAAAAATAAAAGCCTCAAACAAAAACTTAAATCTGAGCCAGGCATAGTGGTGCACGCCTGTAATCCCACTATTGGGAAGCTGAGGCAGCAGCATCATTGGGAGTTGAAGGTCAGTCTGGACTACATACTGAGTTTAAAACCAGCCTGAAAAATAAAATAAAATTAAATAAAACCAGCCCGAACTACATAGTAAGACTCTGTCTCAAAGATGTAAAAACTTAAATCTGAGGCTAGAGGTATAGCTAAGTGGTAGAGCACTTACCTAGCATGTTTGAGGCCCTAGTACCACCCCCCAAAAATAACTTTTAACAGATAAAATAGACCAAAAAAAGCCCTAAATCTTATCTCAATAACTACGCCTTGGGCAAGTTAACTCAAAGAGTTCAAAGATTTATATACAAAGATGGTTACTTAAAAAATGTAATGGAAGGGCCAGGGATTTAGCTCAGCAGCACAAGTACCTGCCTGGCAAGCATGAGGTTGTGAGTTTGATCCCCCAGTACCAAAGAAATAAAACAAAATAAAATAAAATAAAATATAAAAAATATAAAGGAAGTTGGGAATGGTGGTGCACACCTGTAATCCCAGCACTCGGGGAGGCTGAGGTAGGAGGATTGCTGCAAGTTCAAGGCAAGCCTGGACTACAAAGTGAGTTCAAGGCCAGCCTGAACTGCATAGTGAAACTCTGTCTCAAAAACGACAAAAATAAAATAAAATGAGAAAAGAAAAGAAAAAATATTAAAGGAAAATATCAAGGTTTAACAGAAAAATGATTAAGTGAATGATAGTGTAATTCTTGTAATGCAGTATTACACAGGAAAAAAAGCAGGTATACTTAATTATATGTATAAAAATGGGTTTAAAAGAATCTAGACTATGATAAAATCTGTGAGTCATTTGCCCTAATTTTCTTTTTTTTTTTTTTTTGTGGCACCAGGGATCAAACTCACAGTCTCACGCCTGCCAAACAGGTGCTTAAGCCAGTGAGCCAAACTCCCAGCCCTTGCCCTAATTTTCTATACCTTAGAATTTTAAATGAATTATTTTTCTGATACACACACACACCAACAAAAAAATAAAAAAATAAAGAAACCCTGACATCAGAGGTGTCAGAGTAACAGAATTAGAAAGCAGAATTTGAGCCGGGCGTGGTGGCACATGCCTTTAATCCCAGCACTCGGGAGGCTGAGGTAGGAGGAACATTGTGAGTTCGAGGCCCGCTTGGGCTACAACGCGAGTGCAAGGCCGGCCTGAGCTACATAGTGCGACCCTGCCTCAAAAAACTACGGCTGGAGTTTGGCTCAGTGGCTTAAGCAGCTGTCTGGCAGGTGTGAGGCTGTGAGTTCGATCCCCAGTGCCACAAAAAAAAGAAAGAAAGAAAAAAAAGAGAAAGAAAGTACAATTTGCTTTCAATGAGTTCCATGAAGAAAAGATTTTGAATAAGAATAAAAGAACAGGAACTTCCTGCAAAATGGCCAACCAGATAACACCGCGATAGGGAGACTTCCTGGAATATACCATCCAAATGCTGGAATATAAAATAATATAATAATAAAGAGAAGGAAAAAAGAAGGAGATGGGTCCTTTGGACCCAAGAAGAATCTAAAACGAGAACTGTAGCCACGGAAAGATTAAAAAAAAAGAAATAAACAAACAACGGTGGAAACTGGCAGCACCTCTGACTGGAGCCGAATCCAATTAGCAGCGGGAACCAACCTGGGAAAGTGCGACTAAAGTGCTGGCGATGTGCAATTGAATTGCTGCGGCTGTGGCGGTGATGGTGGAGGCAGCGAACGGTTATGGAACGAGGTGGTCGTGAACAGGCAAGTGAGTGAACCCGGTGGGCCCCAGACCCCCAACTCCCACCCCAAGGGAAAGCGAAGGACAGGCATCCATCTTGAGACCGGAACCGCACCTAAATAGGGTCCTGGTGGAATCTGCACAGGTACCCTGAGGGTGATAGGGGAAGTTTGGTGGACGGCCCTGCACAGGTCCCCAGGCAGCGGCCCCATCCTCACGCACTGCACCAGACATCCGCAGAACGGAAACAGGCTGGGGAAAGACAGTGGACCAACACGGGCTCACTGCAGAGAAATCAGATCCCTGAATAGCCCAGGAAAATGCCAAGACAGAAAGGTAGAGGGCGCTCTCCAGACTCCGATACAAGCAGAACAAATCCAGGAGAAGCAAAAGCAGAAAAGGTCGGGAGTCCAAAAATTAAACTATCAGAGGAGATGACAACCGAAGTGGGGAGACAACTCCATGAAGCTATAAAAGAAATTAAAGCAGCACTGTTACCCCAACTGAGAATTGAAATGAAATACATAATAGGGGAATCGCTAAGTGCCTCTAAAGGAAACATAGCAGGAAAGGTGGAGGATGGAAAATCAAAGGAAACTGAGAATGAAACAAATAAAGACTTAGAATGCATCAATCAGATTCAGAGAGACTACCAGGAAATGAAAGACTCCAATAAAAGTTGGCAGAACCACCTGAAGGAAACTAGTCTTTTAAATCTGGAAGAAAGAATGGCAGCCTGGGAAAGAGAAAGGAAAGACTTTCTAAAAATAATAAGAAATCTGGAAGTGGAAGTGCAAATGGCTGCAAGACAATCCAAGGAAATATAATTTACAAATAAAAGGCGTGAGTGAAAAAGCAGGGGTCAATACAAATCAAATTAAAAGACTATTTACAGAAATAATTTCAGAAAATTTTCCAAGCATGGGAACAGGAAGAGACTTTCAGATAACTGAAGCATATAGAACTCCAGCCAAACTCGACCAAAATAGGCCTACACCAAACATATAATAATCAAGATTCCAGAAATTCAACACAAAAACAAAATATTAAAAGCTATTAGAGAAAAGAGACAGACTACCTACAAAGGAAGGCCCATCAGAATCACAACAGACTTCTCAGCACAAATCATCAGGTCAAGAAGAGCTTGGAGTGAAATATTTCAAGTCCTGAAGGAAAATAACTTCCAACCCAGATTGATGTACCCTGCAAAATTATCTTTTAAAATCAACGGAGAAACAAGATACTTCCACGACAAAGAACAACTAAAGGAATTCATGACAACCAAGCCTACCCTACAAAGAATACTGAAGGACATTCTAGAGAGAGATAAAGAAGTCCACTGCTCCAGAAACAGTGACAGAGGGATACCACGGAGCAGGGCAGACAAATGAATAATCCATCAACGAGATTTAAGTCCAGTATTGTTTTCAATGAGCTGTTTAGTTTAATCCTATTCTACCTTGACCGGCCTAACTTTATCATAATAGACGACAAAGACAGCTGTTGTAAAGATTAAAAAAATTATAAGGGTAGCCTTCAATGATATATGATCACCTTGCTTCAAAACCAGGTATTACTTTCGCTGCTCTATTCTGAGGGATTTTAACCTATCTTAGTGTGTTTCTGTTACAACAGACGATATAGGCAACTGCCTTGAAGCTAATATGAGGCACTATAGAAATCAACGTTGCATTACTATGTATTGCCTCCATTACCTTATTTGTTATTGGTTTTATTCAGTACTATATCGTTTGATAATATTTGGCCAATTGGTAAGGGCATTTAGTTTGAAGACAATAAGAGGTATTACAAGGGGAACCGAGGAAGGAAGGTATGGGAAAAAAGACATAGTTTTATACGAGGGTATTCATAAGATAGTTTAAAAGACTATACTACTAAATGCATTAACTGGTGAGAGAGAACGATTGATATTCATATGGTCAGATCAATCCTACATGTCTTTACCTGTCAATCTGACCAGCCCCCTTAATGGTAACGATATACAACGTTGCAACCACTGTAAAACTCCAACCATCTAAATTCCTTAACCTATAATTTTACAATATCGGATATGTTGTTGTTTGTTGATCTCTTTAGTTTTTTGTTTCTCTTATGTATGACCATTCTTTTATCCTTTATTGGTTTCACTCTGAACTATTTTGTTTGATTATATTAGACCTGATGTTATGGGTAGTTATTTCAATGATAACAAGAGGTATTCTAAGGGGAAAGGAAGGAAGGAAGGGAAAAGGAAAAAGACATAAATTTATAAATATGCATAAATAAGACAGTTAAAAAAACTATATTACTAAATACATTAGTTATTGAAAAAGTTAATATTCCTGAATTGATAAATCTTACATGTCTATATCTGTCAATCTGATCAACCCCTATGAAGGTAATGATATGCAATATTGTAACTACTATCAAACTTCAACCACCTCAGTGTGTAAACCTACAACGTTACCATATTAGATTTGTTGTTGTTGTTTGTCTGTCTTTTTTGATTTTTGTTTCTATCTTCTGTATCTATTTTCTCTTAAATTAAAAAAAAAAAAAAACAATAAAAGAACAAAAATGCTAGTCAAAGACATTTTTAGGGAAAAGGCATTTTCCCTGAAAAGGAATATGGATGGAAAGGGCTATAAGGTGGGTACTGGGGGTAGGAGGGTGAGAGTAAAAATTATTAATCATGTCATTAAAATACCACATTGACATAAATTTACTGAGGTGAAAAGGTACCCAGAACACTCCCTTAAGTGAAACACGAGGTTACAACACCAGCATTTATGGCACTGAAAATTTTTTCAAAAATGCATTAATGTATATACATGTCAAGAAATCATCTATCATGATATTCACTTAACTGTTTTAATCTGTCTCTGGAAGTGATATGCTAAACACATCTTTCTGTTTAAGAGTATTTCTTAACTTGTGTTATTATAAAATGTTTCTAGGCCAGGGATACAGCTCAGTGGCACAGTGCTTGCCTGGCAAGCGCAAGGTCCCAAGTTTGACTCCTGATACCAAAAAATAAAAATGTTTCTAACTAGAGGAAATTAGTAATTGCTTTAGGTATGTGAGATGGTAGGTATGTTAATCAGCTTGATTCTAGTAATCATTTAACTATATATATATATATATATGCCTTGAAACATGATACTATAAAAAATTATACACCTTAAATATATACAATTTTCCTAATTATACTCAATTAAAAAAATTTTTTTAAGTCCAACTCTGAAAAAAAATACAGGATTATGAGAGGCACACTGGAAGGAAAACAGAAAATCTAATCAGAAGACAGGCAAATTTTCTGTATTACTTTCATTAGCTAGGGAAAAAACAAATTTGTCCTAGGTCTCTGTGAACCAGTACATGAAGCAACATCAAATGGTTGGGGTTCTTTTAAGAAACACAGCAGAACTCTCAATACAAGCTGACTGGATAGTGGAAAAACATATGAAAAAGAAACCTTAACAGAGGCAGACATACAAGAATAAAGGGATAAAGGGTTCTGAATATCCAATTTATGTGATAAACATCCCTAGTTTTACCCTCCATATTTTCCCAGATTTAAAATATCTGACCCACTGATGTCCTAAGCTGATATAACCCTCCAAAAAGTGGCAAAATACCAACAAAGGTAAGAATCACAACTGAAACCTCTAAATTATTTTTCTTGCCCATAAAGACCAACAGCAAGTCTCAATGGTGCCAAAAACCCAGACGCCCTTGAAAAGCAATAAACATACCTAGCACTGTCAGTGAAGCATTTGCTGAGAGGCCTCCTGCTATATTTTGTGCCATGCAGCTATAGATTCCCATGTCTTCTATTTTCACGTTGGCAATGAAGAAGACATCATCCTCTGGCATGACATGCATACGTCTTTCTCGAGCAGCCGGAAAATCAGTACCACCATCTTTCTGCCAGGAAATTTGAGGTGCAGGGTGCCCCTCTGCAGCACATTCTAATCTGGCCATGGCACCAGTGCGGATAGTTAGGTCCATTGGAGTTTTCAAGAACGATGGCATCTCTGTTTCAAGAAAGAAAATCAAGAGGAAGTAGGCAAGAGGACGAGCACGCACACAGCAAAATAACAACTATTAGAAGGCTCCATTTCTTAGAGAACACATGCTTTCTGAAGTAACAGTGGAGACAGCTTTAGAGATGATCTTTTATCCCAGAACCTCAGAGTACAGTATTTTGAATGGTGACACCTAACTCTTCTGGAATATGTAACATGCCTATCTGATCATCCTTATAGAAACGGAGAAAGCAAAGGCCATAAGCCTTTCTGAACTCTGTATTTTAGAACCTAATACTTAACGCTATTCCCTTACGAAGCTATATAGTACTTCCCAAACATCAACGCAGTTATCAGAGGAAATGCATGTTTAAAAAAAAAAAAAAAAAAAACTACCATTGAAAAACTCAGAAGCTGCCAGGCATGGTAGTACACATCTGTAATCCTAGCACTCAAGAGGCTGACACAGGAAGACTGTTGCCAATTCAAGACCAGTCTGGGATACAAAGCAAGACCCTGTTTCAAAAACAAAAATACAAAAACACAGAAGCAAGACCCATCCTTTGGATGTATAAAGCCTAAAATGTTGTGGTTACTCATCTGGCAGGTAATAAATCAAGCTGCCTTGGAGAAGTTTTTTTGTAGCCACAGGAAATAAGAGCACTAATTTAAAAAATGATTCAGAGTAAATACATTTAATGATAAATGGACCCAGAAATGTCCTAAATATTCTATTAGAAGGCCCTGTGCCTACTACCAGGAATTTCAGTTTTCAAAGGAGAATTACAGTACTAGAAAGAAAACTGAAAAATTGAAAAGAATGTTCCCAAAAGCACAAAAGTAGCTCATCTCCTAGGGTCATAGAATTTATCCCTTAAGCAAAGATCAGTTAGGGATAAGTAGACATATAATCTAAAAATCGTACCGCTCTTTCCCCTCAAATGTAGGTTTACTCTTAATTTTTTTTTTTTTTTTTTTTGGTTAAGTGATTTTAAAACTGATCAAGAAAAACCCTTCTAAACTAAAATTAAAAAAAAAAAAAAAAAGGAAAAAGCCAGATAAGGCAGCACATGCTTATAATCAGGAGGCTGAGGCAGGATGATCACCTGAACTGCATAGTGAGATCCTGTTTCAACAAAACAAATCATCAAGAATAATTCCTTACCATTCACAGTTAGTTTGGCTTTCAGAGAATAATTGGAACCAAAGTGATTAGTAACAATACACTGATATTTCCCTTCATCTGTGAAATTCACATTGAAAAGATGTAAAATACTAGTATGTTCCAGAGCTTCTCCAGCTTGTTGCCGATAACGAACAAAATTCTCAATATCCACGTCATACAGAATTTCACTGTCTTTGCGCCACACTGTAGACATTGGTGAATCACTGCTGCTCACTGCAGTGCAGGTCAAAGTCACATTAATGCCCCTTAGAGCAACTGTGGTTTCAGGATGTGTCCTTATCTGTGGCTTTAGAAAATCATCTGTGAAAAAAAAAAAAAATGTAGCAGTAGTCAAGTCAGTTATTTATTTTTGCTTAAGGTTCAATTTTAAAACAGACACTGTGAAACTGAAAGTTCTGAAAACAATGTTTAGACTGAAAAAGACTACATAGCTACCATCTAATACCCTTGTTTAAAGATGGGGAAAATGAAGCCCAGAAAAGTCAAGTGGCTTGCTCAAAGATACTAAATGAGTAGCAAATGAGGACTAAAACTTCCAAAATAGTGAAAAATTCCAAAAATAGCAAATGCACAAATGAAGATTAGTTTAAGACTAATAAATCTACATTCATAATTAAAATGTCATTGGATTGATTCAGAGAAGATAGTTTATGAATTTTTACCTCGTATTTTCACTGGATAATACTTCACTGTGCTATAAAAGTTGTAAGCAGAAATGAAGAATAAAATATACAGTGCATCTACATTTAGAACCATGAGTGACAATATAAGCAGAATTTAATCTGCATTAAATTCTTTGCTTTTTCTCTGAGTTCACTGAAGAGAAAGATTTATGCTGGTATTGTTCAGACAACTGAATATACATGTCTTGTGTTCTGGGTGAATGATCTGGGGATGACAATGTGCAATGTACGTACCATTGTTGCCCCCTGATTGACCTATCTTGAAATTTTGTTGTAGTTTTTTTTTCTTCCTTTTTTTTCCTTTTTATCCTTAAAATAAAATGGATTTGAAAAAGAAAAAAAAAAGCGTCTTTGTTTTCTTCAGATGTATAAAAGCAATGGAAGTAGAAACAAAGTTCCATGGGCATGAACTTCCAAGCGTCCCAAGTATCTTTAGATAGATTGTGAAAACAGATTTGGCAATATGCAAATATCAGATGAACAGCGATCCCAGTGATACCCAAAAACTGATACACTGATCTAAAAGCTGTGCAGCTGGTCCTCCATACCCATGACCTCCACATTCAAGGACTAGACCAACTGGAGACGACAAATAGTAGGGGAAAAAATTGTGTTCGCAATATAGTGTGGACAATGCATCTAAAAGTACACCTTGTTTTAGTAAAATTGTGTTATGTGTTTCATATATGGTTTTTAGTTTGTTAGTCTGGCTGTTAATCTGCATGTGTGATAATTAATTTTATAAGGAGCTATAAAATAAATTAATCTGATGCTGGCAAGAGGGGTGAGTAGTAGTATGTACACGTATCAACTCCCCATAGTGGAATGTAATCATTATGTACTGCAAAAACGTATTAATAAATTTTTAATTGTCATAATAAACATTTTAGAAACAGTGATACGAACCACAGACAAAATCTTTTAGGTCCACATTCAGAATGCTTTGCCCTGCTAGCCATTCAGGATGCGCACAGCTTACATTTACAGAATGATGAAGGTTATTATCAATCAGCCACTGAAGTAACCATTTCAGATGACAGTCACAGAGCAAACTGCTTGTATTCAGAATCCTACAGAAAAAAAAGCGGAAAATTACCCTGTTTTGCTTTTCACTAGAAGTTTCTTCAACATTAAAACTTGGATACAAATTATGCATTTTTCTCACCAAAATTTTGTTTAATCTTAACTATAAAAAAATTTCAACTGACATCCTCAATTCTCCAAATGAAAAAATCAAAAGGGGGAAAACAAGAGCAAGGAAACCATTTTAAATTAAGGATGGCTAAAGAGCCATTATAACCAAATGTAACACATGATCCTAGATTAGGAAAAAAAAACTACACGTACTACTAATTTCTGTGAGTTCACTGAAAAGAAAAGTTTGTGCTAATATTGTTCGGACAATTAAATGCAAACATCTTATATTCTCAGTAACTAATTTAAAGATAACTACACAATGTATTAACCATTGTTACCCTCTAATTATTGTGTTTGGAAATTTGGGGGGTTTTTTTTCTCTTTAAAATAAAAAAAAACTACAAAGGGCATACATAACATGACAATGGGGAAACCTAAGTATGGAGTATTAGGTATTTATAAATGAATGAAAACTACCAAAGAATTCTTAAATGCAAAAGATAATTTTTGCTTAATTAAAATTGCCCTTGATAAAATACAGTCACACCATCATACTTGACCACTTGGTCCCTGCACTCACTATTTAGTACTTGGTGCAAAAGCTAGAACTTGTTAATGTCGATTGCTTCATGGCTTAGGGCCCTTTTCAGCCAAAACAGCATGTTTGGTACTTGTCAGTTTTGGTGCTTGTTACACCTCCTAGAACCAATAATAACACATACTACATGGCTTCTGAGGTACTGTTAAAGACTGAAACTAGTATGGAAGTTTATATACTTTACAGTTTATATACTTCACACTGAACTTTAAAACTAGATGAGGATTTTGAACCTGCATATAAAGCAAATTATAATGTTTTCAAAATCATTTACTTTTCCTACTTCTAAGTGGACAGAACACTTTAAGAGGACATGGAGTAAAAACACTGAGTTCTCAGGTATGTTTTATAGACTGCAGATAAATAATGCCTTCCAGTCTACTAAGTTGAAGTACATGCTGTCACAGGGCTGAAAGGTTTTATTAGACATTATTATTGTTTTCTCAAAATTTTAAAGCTCAAAAGTTTAAAACAAGGTACAATACCCAATTATTAACTATTTGCCAGATTTATATTTCCCTTCCATACTTTATCTTTCATTCACTTATAAACATTTGAGAGTGAGCTACTATATGTTAGCCACTGTTATAGGCTATAAGCACAGCTCTCGCCAGGCACGGTAATGCACACCAGTAATCCCAGCACTCAGAAAGCTGAGGCAGAAGGACTGCTGGGAATTTGAGGCCAGCCTGGGCTACATAGTAAGCTCAAAACAAGCCTGAACTACATAGCCAGACGTTGTTTCCAAAAACAAAAACAAACAAAAGGACAGCTCTCATAGAGCTTGTGTATCTGAACCAAGCAAACAATAAACAAACAAACATAGCCTTGTGTGGCTTGTATCTAGATATACCCCCAAAGCCTTATAGGGTCATAGGTGGGAAGTTTTGAAGGTAGCTGGATTAGGGTGTGTGATACTGGGATTAAAGTAGTGATGCCTGTACTAAAAATGTGGTGCTGGGTGCAGGTGGCACCACCCAAAAGGCGGGCAGTCCGGATGAATACAAAGGGACAGAAAAAAGCTGCTTTCTAACTGCCCTGCCTTGCCATGAACTGTTTCTTCTCTGCCATGCCCCTCTGCCACACCACCCTGCCTTAGAGCCAGCCAACTATGGATTGAAATCTCTACAAACTATGAGCTAAATAAACCTTTCTTCCTTTAACTTGTGAGTGTTGGGTATTTTGTTTCAGCAAGGAGAAAAGTAACTAAGACACAGTCTTTTTTATTTTATAACTTCAAACAGTGTCTTGCTAAGTTTATAGGCTGGTCTTAAACATGTAATCCTCCTGCCAAAACTTTTCCTTAAAAGAATGCACTGGAGTTCTTGCAATAGTCATATGTTCAAAGCAACTGTTAGAGAAAAACTACTCTGAAGTCCTTGTTAAAGCACTGTTAATCACAGTATATTCAGAGAAAGAAGAGACATGTCTTTCTTACGGGACAAGCCAACTCCATTTTTCCTGTCACCGTTTGTTCAGTAGGACCAGCTCAATCATTAGCTGGCACCTGCTTGTAAAAGTTATTTACTAGGTGTATGAACAATAAGACATTTAAAGACGGGTACTTCTATGAAAATAAAAGAAAAACAAAGGCTAACAAAACAAACTATAACTTCAGTTAAGTCCAGAGGGCATTCACTCTAAAAGGTTGTTAGATGTTGGATTCAAAAGCATGTTCAGATGGAATTAGGATAATCAGTGAAATATAACAGAGTTTCCTGGTTTGCAGTGTAAATATCTCTTGTAATGTACCTTGGTGTGATGGTGAACTTTCTGAATGTTCCATACAACAACAGGCATGAAGGCAAACAATACATAATTTGTTCTGGGATTTCTCTGAAATTTCTATGGAGTCATCGAACTTCAGAGTACAAGGATTTAGGAAAAGGACTTTTTTTTTTTTTTTTTTTTTTTGCGGCACCGGGGATTGAACTCACAACCCCGCGCCTGCCTGACAGGTGCGTAAGCTGCTGAGCCAAACTCCCGGCCCTGGTTTTTTGAGGCAGGGTCGCACTGTGTAACTCAGACCGGTCTTGCGCTCGCGTTGTAGCCCAAGCCGGCCTCGAACTCACAACGCTCCACCTACCCCAGCCTCCCGAGTGCTGGGATTAAAGGCGTGCGCCACCATGCCTGGCTGAAAAAGACTATTTTAGCTATGCCACATCAGGAGGGCTGTAAAAAATTAGAAATAACAGGCTGGAGAGTTGTAGCCAAATATTAGTGGAAACTAGAAGAATCAGAATCTTGGTAGACACTGGTGAAATGTATGTGGCAGAAGCCACAAGGGTACAATATAGTTTTCTGCTCAAAGATTTTTCTCTCTATAGTCACTCTGTCTCCACAACTTTCCATTCCTGTTTATAAAATAAGTCTAGTCTTATTAGACTTGGCCTGATTATTTGTTAGTGTAACAAGATCGGCAATTAACTAGAGAATCCTATTTGAATTTGTATTACTGTAACTTTTCAAAGAAATCTCAGGGTACCCTCTCCCTTTTTGTATAAGCCCACAGTCTTGCTAGGCAAGCAGTCCATCACTGAGCTCTTTATATTTTATTCTGAGATACAGTCTCCCTAAGTTGCCAACACTGGCCTCCAACTTGCAATCCTCTTGCCTCAGCCTCCCAAGTAGCTGAGATTACAGGTGTGTACCACCACAGCTGGCTTCTAGTTAGACTTTTGAAAGTATCTCAAAGTAGCCGGGCGTGGTGGCGCACGCCTTTAATCCCAGCACTCGGGAGGCTGAGGTAGGAGGAGCGTTGTGAGTTCGAGGCCGGCTTGGGCTACAACGCGAGCGCAAGGCCGGCCTGAGCTACACAGTGCGACCCTGCCTCAAAAAACCAGAGCCGGGGGTTTGGCTCAGCGGCTTATGCGTTTGTCAGGCAGGCGCGAGGTTGTGAGCTCGATCCCCGGTGCCACAAAAAAAAAAAAAAAAAAAAAAAAAGAAAGTATCTCAAAGTTACAAAGCCAAGCCAGGGACTTGCCACCAATCTTTACCTTCAGTACTACAGTCTGAGGGAATTCCTGAGGATCTCAAAATATTCTCAAGTTTCTTTGCTCATTTGTAAGGCCTAGATCAGTGGAGGTAAATCTACAGCAAGTGTGCCACAGCAGGGTGTTTGTATCATTGAAAGTTCTAACAGGTCCCCCATCACTGGCCTAGATCAAACCCAAAAAGAAGGTAGCAGGCCAGATTTTCTAAGAGGGATCTTAAAGCACTGGCATCCTAAAGTCAACCTTAGTTCTTTACTAAGTCATACCTAATTTTATACAATATTCTCAAATACTACATTCCAGTCAAAGCCTTGGTAATATAACCAATGTTTCTAACTGTGTCCTGTTGGAAGAATATATTCCTACTCAATTTATGCAAATAACAATACTGCCATGAAAATAAGAATATTCACTAAGGTTCTAAGGTTCATGAGGTCACTTCTATCAGGCAGGAAGAAAAAGCAGTTGCCTCATTTTTGTTTGCAAAGATGTATTTTGCCTAATTGCTCTAAGTTATAGATAGCTTAAGAAAAAAGAACAGTTCCTTAAATCTGGAAATATAGCATTAAAGAACCAGCAATGTTCCAAAACAAAAATCACAATTATCTTTTATCAGTTTATCCAATATCATATAATTAATTCTTCTTCCGCTTGATCTTGGGCTGGAAGTTTCATAAAGCCACCAATTCCTCCATTAGAGTTCTGGAAATTCTTAGTCTAGTGACATGCTAAGCAGTATGGTATCAGAAGTTATCAGAAACCTGCACTTGCAAAAACACTTTCCATGAACCTCTTTGAAGATGAAGCACCTCTGAATTTTAACTGCTTGCAAAAACTTTCAGGAAAGCATCAAAGTAAAAGAGTAACTGCCTGTGAATGAAAACGGACTTAGAATGGTCATTAAATTAAAACAAACAAACAAAACCAGAAGAAAAAAAGAAGGACTAGCAATGTAGCTCTGTGCAAAGGCCATGGGTTCAAATCTGTTTTTGGTGGGGGTTTTTTGTGGAGTGTGGGGCTGGAAATTGAATTCAGGACCTCCCGCTTGCCAGATTAGGTTCAATTCTCAATACAAAAGAAGTTTTTTCTCCAGGGAGAGCCAGGTGCCATACCGTACCTGTAGTCCCAGTTACTCAGACCTATCAGTCAGGAGAATGACTTGGGCCTAAGGGTTCAAAGTTAGCCTGGGCAATACAGAAAGACCTTGGTTTAAAAAAGCAAAAACAAAAAAACAGTACTAATCATTAATGTCTCATAACTTAGCCCAGAGTGATAACTCAGTGGGAGAGCACATTCAAAGCTGTGGGTTCAATCCCTTGCATCAGGAGAGAATAAAACTTGGCCAGGAGAACACTAGGAAATGACATATTAACTCAAGGTCAAAAAACTATTTAGAATTTGATTTGCGGAAACTGTCAAAAACATTTAAAGGAAAATAAAACAAAAAAACACAGAAGGACTGCTGAGCGTTTGAGGCCAGCCTGGACTACATAGTGAGGTCAAGGCCAGCCTATGTAGAAAGACCCTGTCTCAAAAAAAAAAAAAAAAAAAAAAAGAGAGAGATAAATAATCCAAGAAGCTTTGTCTTATCAAGAACACACAAATAGGACTATTAGTACAGGTCAGTGGCAGAGCTCATGCTTAGCAGACATGAGAATCCCCAACACCCCAGCAAAAAGCAGAACAATAACCCAAGAACACACTGTTTGACAAAAGAAAATTGTATTTTACTTTTATATAGGCATAATGTTGACACTAAAGTTTCTTTATAAATCTTCACAATAGATTACTTTAAATGTAGCCAGCTGAACCACATGAGAAATTCTCTTTTCCCAACTTTCTATTGCCCTATATTTTCCATTTTCATTCTGGAGCAATTTTAAATAACCTCCATACTACGGCAGGCATGATGGCACATGCCTATGATCCCAGCACTCAGAAGGATAAGACAGAGGACTTCCAGGAAGATGGCAGAATGGTGAGCTTCAGAGAAACAGTTTCTCCGAGATTTGGGGTCCAGCTGCCAGAATAACATCAACATGAGGAAGAGAAAAGAGGGAAGTGGGTCCCCAGAATCCAGCAAAAATCTGAAGTGAGAATTGGGGCCCACAGGGAGAGTGAAGAGAAGGACCTCTACACAGAAAAGGAAAATGGCAAGTGGCACTTTCTCCTGGAGCCCGGGCTCTCGGCATGGGAGAGGCGGCTCACACCGACAGATGGAAGGTGACTACTGGCAAAGCCAGAGGCCTCCATGGAGAAACACCCATGTGGAACAGAGCAGCTGACACTGCAGACTGCAGTGGTTGGTGAGCTGTACCAGTTCAGACACCCCCCAGGACAGGGTGAATGACTAGTTGCCAACTGAACACAGAACACAGAGCAGCTGTGGGGTGGCTCCATCTAACGGCTCCCTGTGTCAAGGTGAAGTACAGCCAAGTTCAAGTTAGCAGGAGGTCAGGGAACAGGGTTCAAACCAGCAGGAGACACAGTGCTGCAGGATAAACAACTCAGGTCCTAGCCTCACAGTCAGAAACCAGAAGCTACCTGAACATCAGTGGAACTAAAGGGACATATTTAGTGGCATTATCTACCACATCACTTCAATTCTACTGCTGGCTTGCTGGGATCAATCAAGAGAAATCTGGTGTCTGTCAGCAGCTTTTGTCTACGAGTAATGGCAGAGACATGCCCTAAAGTAGACATTTTCTCCCTTCTTTCCTCCTTTCTTTGCTCTTTTTCATTCTTTTTTCTCTTTTCCTTGATTGTTCTTGTTTTTATACAAGTGTGAACACTATTTCTAGTTTTTTGTTGTTCTGTTCCTGATTCTGTTTCTTCCTTCCTTTTTTCCCTCCCATCTTCTTCACCAGTTTCCCAAACCTTGTGTAATCTTCCTTGGTCCTCCAGTCGTTCATCTAATCTCTTTCTATTCTTCTATTTCTCTATTTTTTTCCCTAACCCCTTTTATATTTTCTCCCTTGAGGGCACAATTGCCATATTGAGGGAATATTTACTGTATACAATTATCATGATTTGTTTTAGATTTTGTTATCTAACTACAAATCTTGTTTATAAGGTTAAAGATAGCAAATTAACAGTTACCACAGTTTGTCATTTTCTAGGCTGTGTTTAATGCTATTGTATCAAACTCTGACTGTATTACCTTAGCAGAGGCGACATAATTGTTGTAAGCAACTGGTCTTCCATGTATGCCAAGACTGTGATTGCCTGAGGGTCATAAACAATACTACAGGCCAGTGCCAAAGAGGCAGCAACTTCTCACCCAATAAATTGAACAGGTAGGATCTTGCAATAGACTCAAAACCCAAAAGCCAGCTATACCTGGAAGACATCTCTGAGAAGTAGTCATTTCCTAAGGATTCTCAACACTAGTAATAAAGCTATCTACTGTAAACAATTTACAGGCATCAACCCAAGAATTAAACTTAACCAGGTGTGGTGGTACATGCCTATAATCCTAGCACTCGGGAGGTTAAGGCAGGAGGATCACTGCAAGTTTGAGGCCAGCCTGGGCTACAAAGTGAGTTTAAGGCCAGTCTGAACTGCAGACCAAGATCCCATCTCAAAAGGACAAAAAAAAAAAAAACAAAACACCAAAGAAACTTAAAAAAAACAAAGAAAGAAAAAAAATAAGAAGACACAGAAGAAAGATGCAACCCAAGACTTCCAGCTCACCAAAGACAAACCCACAGGGCAATTAGGTGGAATAATTCAAAAGCCACCCACCTGGACTCTCTGAAATGATAAAAGTTGAAGCAACAAAGCAGATGAATGAGGCTCTAGAAAAACATCAAATCAGAAACAATTTCTTAAGCCGGTTGTGGTGGTGCACGCCTTTAATCCCAGCACTCGGGACGCTGAGGTAGGTGGAGCGTTGTTAAGTTCGAGGCCGGCCCGAGCTACATAGTGCAACCCTGCCTCAAAAAACCAGGGCCGGGAGTTTGGCTCAGTGGCTTAAGCGCCTGCCTGGCAGGTGTGAGGTTGTGAGTTTGATCCCCGGTGCGGCAAAAAAAAAAAAAAGAAAAGAAAAACAATTTCTTAGATAACTAAAGAGATGGTAACCATAATGAAAGACATGGTGACTATAAAGCAAATACAGATTAAAAATAAATAACAGGAGCTTACGAAAATGATGGAAACCACGAATACCCAACACAGGAAAGACATACAATAAATGAAACAGATTCAATCAAATATCCAGATTAAAAATTCTACTGAAAGCATACACAACAGAATATGAACCAATGTGAGGAGAGAAGATCAGATCTAGAAAACAGGACTGCAGTTAGTGATCATGAAAAAGAAGATTTCTTAAAAGCAGTAAGGGACCATGAAAAAAATCAATCCAACAGCTGCTAAGAACAATACAAAGAATAACATAAGATTGTTCAGAGTCAATGAAATCACAGGAGATAGCACAAGCAACATAAAAAACTCATTCACAGAATGGCAGAAATTTCCCAAGCATGGAAAAAGAATTTATACAGATGAAACATAGAATTCCAATTAGCCATGATCAAAAAACAAAAAAAAAAAATTCTACCTCAAGGCATCTAATAGACAATATTCCAGAAATTCAACACGAACAGAATATTAAAAACTATTAGAAGGCCGGGCGTGGTGGCGCACACCCTTAATCCCAGCACTCGGGAGGTTGAGGTAGGTGGAGCACTGAGTTCCAGGCTGGCCTGGGCTACAATGCCAGCGCAAGGCTGGCCTGAGCTACATAGTGTGACCCTGTCTCAAAAAACTAGGGCCGGGAGTTTGGCTCAGTGGCTTAAGTGCCTGTCTGACAGGCATGAGGTTGTGCATTCAATCCCCGGTGCCACAAAAAAAAAAAAAAAAAAAAAAAAAACTATTAGAGCCAGGTATGGTGGCACACGCTTATAATTCCAGCACTTGGGAGGCTGAGGCAGGGGGATCATTGTGAGTTCGAGACCAGCCTGGGCTACAAGGCCAGCCTGAACTGCAAAGCAAGAATCTATCTCAAAACAAAACAAAACAAAACAAAACATAACAAAACAAAGCAAAACAAAAAAACTATTAGAGAAAAGAAACAGATCATGTATAAAGAAAAGCACATCACAATCACAGCAGACTTCTCGATACAAACCCTTAAGTATTTCAAACCAAAAAAAAAAAAAAAAAAAAAAAAAAAAAAAAAAAAAAAAAAAAAAAAAAAAAAAAAAAAAAAAAAAAAAAAAAAAAAAAAA
>RJWM01011908.1:0-58207 GCA_004363535.1 Dasyprocta punctata
CTGGTATAGTTTTAATAAGTTAAAAATTAACCATTGTATTCTAGCTATCATTTTAGGTAGCTTTCTAATTCTTTAAGAGAGCACATCTAATATCATTGGATTTTTTTTTAAAGAAAAGCCTATAAATATAAAAAGAGGAATAATTAAAAATGAATATAACTTCTGTGTATGTGCACATGCTTGCATTTCCAAGATTTTCAAATTTTTTTGTATTATTTTTGGTTCTGTGGAATTTTTTTTTGTTTGTGTCATTAACTTGACGTTTTAGAGGCAAATAGCATGTTCATTCATGTTTTTCATTCATCCTTCCGTCCTTCCTTCCTCCTTCTATCCTTCCCTGCCTGCCTCTCCCCTCACCCCATTTCTGTATTTTGCTGTGTGAATAACTCATATTTTGGTCTTAGGTTAACAATAAAAGGAATCTTGGGAGGAAAAAGAAGTAATAATTAAGAATAGAAAAATCTTTTTAAAACTTTCATATAATAACCTTTACAGGTAACCTTTTTTGAGAGACTATGTGGAGATTTTATATCAGTTTAATGTAGGTACCTGTACCATAGAGTTTTTGCAGAGTTCTTGTCAGTGTATTGTAGGTATCTGACCATTTTATATACATTTTAGGAGATGAAGAGTTGTTATATTTCCTCATACTTTTTAACTATATACATCTATCTTTTTCAGAGTAAGTTTCCCTAAGATGAAGACTTAATTGTATCCTATATTTTCAGTATATTAAGTATGTTTGATTGACTTGACAAAATAGCAAATCGGTGTAAATTTGAATTTTCATGCTTCCTTAATATTTGGTAAAAGGTAGATGCCCACTTTTTTATAATAGCCTAACTAGCTTTAGTTTAGGCTTTTGTTTTTGGTTTTTTTTTTTTTTTTTTTGGTCTTTTTGAGACAGGGTTTCACTGTGCACTTCAGGCTGGCCTCAAACTCGTAGCAGTCCTCCTGTTTCAACCTCCCAAGTGCTGGAATTACAGGCCTGTGCCACCATGCCCAGCACTAGTTTAGTATTTTGCTATCTTAATCATAAACATTCTGTCTCTGCTAACCTAGGCTTCTGTAAGTGAGCAGATAGTTTATAAATGACTTTATCTATGAATAGTACATAGGCAAGTGATAAAGATCTTGTGTGTGTATGTTAATAAGATGGGATGCTAATCCTTAACTAGAGAAGTCTTGTTTTACTGACAGATCTTTTTGTGTTTTAAGTTTAGGAACTGCGGTTTCAGTAATGGCCAAGATTCCATTGTTGGAGTGCCTAACCAGACATAGTTACAGGGAATGTTTGGGAAGACTGGATTCTTTAAATGAACATGAAGGCTCAGAAAAGGCTGAGATGAAACGATCCACTGAACTGGTGCTCTCTCCTGATATGCCTAGAACAACTAATACATCCTTGTTAACCTCATTTCACAAGTCAGTGGAACATGTAGCCTCAGATACCACAGATGCTGAGAGTGGCAAAGAAATTAGGGACTCTTGTCAAAGTAGTGTGCAGCAAGATGAAACTTCACTAGATGCTAAAGACAGTGATCTGCCTTTTTTTAATGTTTCTTTGTTAGACTGGATAAATGTTCAGGATAGACCTAATGATGTGGAATCTTTGGTCAGAAAGTGCTTTGATTCTATGAGCAGGGTAAGTAATGTTAATTTGGTATTTCTTGTGTTGTTTACATTATTTATTATATAATGGAAAAATGGGTAGTAGGTAGTGGAAGCAATATGCTGTAGATTGAAACTTCTAGATTGACTCAAACTTGTAATCTTATTCATGAATTGACTGTAAATTTGTGAAGATTGTATGAAATTATGTAAGTCAGATGTCTAGTGCAATAAGAATTATTTACGTATAACAGACTACATAGATCTTGAGTAGTTAGTTAAAAAGTAAACTGCCACCTGGCTTCATAAGAAGAGGGAGAGGGAAGACCCAGCACATCCTGCTGTTTTGCCAGGTGATGCCCAATGCCCTGTACTGCTTAGGATTCTGCCAGCAAGTAGGTCATCACCAGATGTGACCCCTTAACCTTAGAGTTACAGAATAAACCTCTTTTCTTTCTTTTCTTTTCTTTGTCTTTTTGAGGCAGGATCTTGCTATGCAGTTCAGGCTGGCTTTGAGCTCACTTTGTAGCCCAGGCTGCTCTTGAACTTGCAGTGATCCTCCTGCCTCAGCCTCCTGAGTGCTGAGATTATAGTCATGCACCATCACACCTGGCTAAACCTCTTTTCTTTATAACTCTGATATGTAAATAAATAAAACAACAACCATCCAAAAGAAGATATCAAACATTTCCATCATCCAGAAAGTCCCTTATGCCTTTTTCTAATCACTATTTCCCTAGAGGAAACCTCTTCTGTACATTTTTTTTTTTTTTTTTTTTTTTGGGTACCTGGAATGGAACTCACAACCTCACGCCTGCCAGGCAGGTGCTTAGGCCACTGAGCTAAATCCCCAGCCCTATTTTTTTGAGACAGGGTCTCACTATGCAGTTCAGGATGGCCTTGAACTCACTTTGTAGCCCAGGCTGGTGTCAAACTCACAATGATCCTCCTGCCTCAGCCTTTCAGAGGTGTGTGCCACCACGCCCCGCTCTCTTTTGTACTTTTTTAAAGAAAAAATTTTAAATACTACATCTCTAAAATCAAAAAACCTTACATGTGGTTTTAATTTTACTTTACAAATAAACCTGGGAAATAAATTTTTTTCTATCTCATTCATAAATTGATTATAAATACTTGAAGCCAGAAAAAGAATTGACAGAGGCACATGTAAGGAAGTTGGGGGGGGGTGTATCATTTAGTGATACAAAATATTATAAGTGTTATGACTACTTCTGTTTTCCAAATACAACTCGAGAACAAACTTTTTTTGAGGGGCAGTTCCAAAAGATATTTGATCCTTGATTCACTAAAGAAAACATGCACATTTCCTAAGATGCCTAGGAAACACCACATACTGCAGTTGTCTAAATTATGACACACAGTAAAATGGAAAACTTTAAAAATGGAGGCTTCATAATTCTTTTCAGTGTCCATTTCCTTGTTGACATCCAGTTGCATAGGTTTCTTATTCAATTAGGATGTTTGCTGTGACAGGAAAATTTATAATAATGTACTTTGCAAAGTCAAAAATGAAAGAAAGTAAGCTGGGCTGATATTCCTGCTCATGCTGCTGATATTTTAGCAACCTAAAAATTGCTTTTAGAATTATGGATAATCAGCCATGTGATTGTGAGTAGAATAAAAGGCATCATTGTTTAGAACAAACTGCTTATATTCTGTATTAGAACACTGTGAATAGACCATGGAGAAAACCTGACTTTGGCTTTGCGTTTCATGTTTAAATGCAAAATCTAGCAGAATTGTAGGTTGTATTCATTTTACATGACAAGAGGAAGGAAACAGTTGTACTCTACTGGTTTAACAATGAATATTAAAAGCTATTATCCCTATGGGAGACAGCAGTTAGCTATACTATTATTATCAAGGAATTACATTATTGGATCTCAGAGGTCAGTGCTTATTTTTATGGGTCATAGTAATAAGCTCTGAATTCTGTAATGTCTTATGTGACTGCTGTGAAAGCAAAATGCCAACTTAGATTTAGTTATGCATGTTTTGTATAAAATTAGCACGACTTTACTACAATGTAGCACTCATCAGTTGCACAGGCACATTAGATTAAAAAAAGTATTTTTAGTTCTAAGGCACGAGAAATTCATTTTGCAAAAATTTAATATTTTTGTAGACTGCTATTTTATAAATGAGATGTATGTATTTTTCTACTAGCAGCACTTTTCATGGTGTCACCAGTGGCATATGTCTAAAAAACTAAATTGAACATGATATTCTCTTGGATCAGGAATACTTTTCTTTCTGCGCTCCAGTTTTAATCTATCTGTAATACTTGGTAATTGTTGCTCTGTTAGATTTTTAAATTAATTAATTAATTTACTTATTTATTTTAGTTTTTTTGAGACAGGGTCTTACATGTAGTTCAGGCTATAACTCAGTACATAGCCTAGAGTGGCCTTGAACCTATGGCATTCCTCCTGCTTCCTCCTGTTCTTGCTGGAATGAGTCTAAATTTTTGTTTGTTTGTTTGTTTTGAGACATAATCTCCCTGTGTAGTTCAGCCTGACCTTAAACTCACTTTATATCCCACATTGGCCTGGAACTCACAGCAATCTTCCTGCCTCAGCTTCCCAAAGGCTGGAATTACACACACGTGCCACCATGCCCTGCAGATGTTCTGTTTTAAATTACAGCTCAAAAGGCAAACCTGATTTAAAAAAACAAAACAAAACTGATTTGTGCTTCTGATAATTAGTAATTGGAAACGTGCACTTGGTTCATATGTAGGCTGCCAAAGTTAACTGTTGGCATAATCCATTGACTCAAGCATTTCTTTCAGCCAAACTTGTGATATTAGGGAATATTTGTTGCTAAGAGGGAGGGGTTAAGGAAGTGATAGTTAAGAATGGAAAGAGTAAGAAAATTGTGTTTTTACAGTTTCTTCTCTAAGGCAGCAATGTTAGATGTGAATATAACTAATCAAAGAATGAGCCCAGGAGTAAAAGTTAGTATTGCACTAAGTGTTAAATGAAATTTTGCAAAATAGCTATTAATATGATTCTGTAGTGTATACATGTATACCTTCTAAAACATTTCTTCAGAAACTTTATTTGGAAATTTTAATTTTCATTAACTGTCAACAAATGGAATAATTATTTTTTCTTTCGATGGTACTGGAGATTGAACCATGTCCTTAATACTGTACATCTTCAGGTACCTCTGCCTCTTTATTTTTCCTTTTGGGATAGAGTCTATCTAAGTTCCACAAACTGGGCATAAATTTGGTGATCTGTCTGCTCAAGTAGCCCACCAGTGCTGGAATTGCAAGTGTCCCAACAGAACAAACTATTAAATTCCATAAGATATATGGGATTTATTCGTCTCTCTCTTCCACATTTACCAGTGCAGTTGTATGGTACATTCAGATAAATTTGAAATACAGAAGCAGTTATCAACAGTCTCAGTTTATGATTTATTTTCCTGAAGTTATTGCTATTTTAAATTTACATGTAGTTGTAATATTGCCAAAATTGCTCTTTCATCACCCTAATAATTTATAAATAGCATGCTTTGTATCATACTACCCAATGGAAATAAATGTGTGCATTTCCCTCAAGTTATCACAAGCTTGATAAAAGTGAGAAATTATTCATATATACACAGCATCAGTTAGTACTGTGCAAAGTGAGCATTACATGTAATAAATAAGTCACAGTCCTTTTGACTGTAGAAAGAAGACATGAAGAAGGAAGTTTGACTGGAACCTAGCAATAAAGACAAGGGTTTAAACAGTGAGCCATTACAACTCATGGAATAAAGATCAAGTAGAAAAAGTGCAAAGTTTGCCTTGAAGTTATTTGTAGTTGGACTTGAAATAGTTGGTGTGGAAAGATTTGCTGGTGTCAGATGACTTAAGTGTTTACTGTATTGGGCATATTATTTGTGGGCGGAAAGAAGCCATCTGAGGATTTCATCAAGAGACAACTACCCTAAGTCAGTAATAGTAAATGATGTGATTGATATCCACATGTAGGAATTAGCAGACATTCAGAAATAACTGAGAATTTCTGAGTCAGATGATGGTTGTACTAGCTGTGGGAGTTACCTACAATAAAAGCTATGCTTAATGCTAAAATTATATAGAGAAGGGTAAAGTGGGTTAAGGACAGTGTCCTTCTTGATTATCTTTATGTAGAGAAGAGTTTAGTGAAAGATGCTATGAAGGAACCAGCAGAGGTAATATTCTCAAACCTGTAGATTTTGGAAATGTCTGCTTTTTCAACAAGAATGTTGAATGAAGCAAAGTCACTTTGTGATTTTTTAACCAAGCAGTTTTAATAGAAAAATGCAGACAGAAAGGTAGCTAGTATAAAATATTCTTTATAAATAAAGGTGGCAATGTTGAGCAGTTTGCAGGTTCCTTGAATTCAAGCAAATTTTATAAAATTAAAGCAGAAGTCAGGAGGGATTAAAGAATAAGAAAGCATGGTTGTTCAGCCTCATTCATTACTTGAGGAGACAAACCACGAAAGAAGATTTATTGTGTGTTTCTAAGATGGGGAGGTAATGCTGACTGAAGAAGTTTATGTATTTTAGAGAGAAGCAAAATTGATAAAGAGTTATTCTTAACCAAGGAATAAGGTTAGTTTTTAACTCTGCTGTGCTTTATAAGACCTTGAAAATAACGTTTTCTGAGGAATATTGAGAATTGATTAAATTTGACTTTAATTGAAATACATGACTTTTGGAACTATATTCTTAATGTTATATTCTGGTGTATTCAGTATAGATTTTTAAAGATACTGTCTTGTCTTGTTCTTGACCTTCCTGAAAATACTTCCCATGTTCTGCTCTTCCATTACTTTTTCTCTGTTTCTCTGATGCTATATATGAAAATTGCATGGAAAAACATTAAAAACTATATGCTGAAAACTTTATTCTTATTGATTTCTTTGTCACTTAGCTTGATCCAAAGATTATCAGACCATTTATAGTAGAATGCCATCAAACTATTGCCAAACTTGATAATCAGAATATGAAAGCCATTAAAGGTCTTGAAGATCGGCTCTATGCCCTAGACCAGATGATTGCCAGCTGTGGCCGGCTGGTGAATGAACAGAAAGAGCTTGCTCAGGTATTTATTTCTGACTTTTATCAGGAAAAATAATTTGTAATTTGTCTGTATTAACATATTTTATGTGCTGTATCAATTTGATATGCATTATGTTTTCACTTCCTCTTTGAATATTAATGATGCAGGATTGTTCTTTCCATGTAGTAAAGAATAAAGGCATGTTGTAAATGGTTGAGTTTAGTGAAATTAAGTGATCTGGGCTTACTATAGATGAAAACTGAAGTATAAACCAGGAAATGCGTCTTCTGATATCTTGGGGAGATCAGTATTTGTTGATACGATAAAAATATGATAAAAGCAATCATTGTACATTTGAGTATCCCTGCTTCTCCTTCAAAAAACTGAAAAGTCTGAGAAATGAAATGTTTGAAGAAGAGATTAAAAAAAATTAACTTGAAGAATTTACTAATACTTGATTCTTAATCACTTGTTTTCCACCCACCATGACAAGTACTGTGGCAAGCAAACAGTTGCGTTTCATAATTGGATTTTAATACCTGCTTTTCTAGTTTAACTCTTCTCTGCCAGTAATTTTCCTCTGAATATACTCTTTGAGTAGGATGTATGAAGAACATATTCCCCATTATTTATCTTTTCCTCTGTTTTTTAAATAAAAAATATCCTTGATGTAGGCTGATGTAAATTAGAATGTCTTTTGGTGCTTCTTTTCAGTGACAGATTTAATTTTTTCATTTGGAAATCTCTTTAAATCACTCTGCTTTCTGGGGGATATTTTTGCTTCGTGTAGAATTTGGGGCTGTTAGCTCTTTACTATAGGTACTTTCTTTAGTGGGGGCAGGGGGCAATGGCAATCGAATTCACAACCTCGTACCTGCTGCCAGGCAGGCGCTTGAGCCACTGAGCTAAATCCCCGGCCCTATTTTTTGAGACAGGGTCTCACTGCAGTTCAGGCTGGCCTTGAACTCACTTTGTAACGCAGACTGGTCTCAAACTCCTCCCACCTCAGCCTTCTGAGTGCTGGAATTACAGGGGTGTGCCATCATACCAAACAACTATAGGTACTTTCTTTGCTTTATGTTTAGCAGTTTGGCTATGGTGTGACAAGGTGTGGCTTTTGTTGTGTTGATCCTGTTTTGGTCCAAATAGTGTTTGTTGAATCTTGGTTTAATGAAAGTTACCAATTTCCTTTGGCCTTTGCCTCACTCATTTTCACTTTCCATTCAGTTTTACATTTTGGCTAGACCTTCACTGTATTCTTTTTAGATACTTAGTTTTGATTTACTTAACAGTTGCACCTAGTTCTCTTTTCAGTGATAACTAAATGTAGTTAACTATTAATTTCTTATTTCTGTTGCTCATTTTTCACCCTTGAGATTTCTGTTTGCTTCTTTTTGTTTTCAATTTTCTGTCAGAATATTGTCTTATCTATCATCTCTTTAGTCACATTAAGGACACAGTAATTTTTAAAGTTTCTGAATTGTTACTTTCATTTTCCGTACCTCTATGTCTGTTGATGTTTTCTGTTATTTCTTACAGTTTTTATTCCTGGAAATCCTATCTTTTCATGTTCTTAACTACTTTTAGTAGGAAAAAAGAAATAGTCTCAGACCTAAGATAACCTAAATGCTAGGTGTCTCTAACATTTCAAAGAATTTTTTCGGGGGCAGTCATAATCTTTAATCACTTTAAACTGGTTTCAGAGATTCAGATGATTGGAAGTTGGTTTGGTCCTTTGAATGACCTGTCAACTTTTAGGTTACCTTTATTTGTAGGATGTAGCTTTAAGAGATACAAAGTGTTCCATTGTCTTTTGCCTTGGCCAGCTTTGGTCTCCAGTTTTTTAATTTCTTAATTGTATGTGGAAGGAAGACTGTTGACTAGTACATATTCTTAGTTTGACTACTACCTCAGGAATCAGAGGACGTCTCCAAGATAAAGCATTTCTAATTTCTTTCTGTTCTGCTTCCCTTGGATCCCAGGGTCTGGATTATGTCTAGTTCTTCTTTCTTAGCTCTCCCATACCCAGAGCCACAAGTTACTCTTTCTGCATTCCTGATCTTTTCGTTCTATTTTGTTTTTGTTTGTTTGAGACAGCCAGCGTCTCACTATGTAGCTCAGGGTGGCTTTGAACTCATAGCAGTCTCCCTGCCTTAATCTCCCAAGTGCTGGGATTACAGGCATGCGCTACCACACCCAGCTTTGCATTCCTGATTTTTTGATACTTCTCCAGGGTCATTCTTTTTGGACTTCCACAGAATGAATAAAATATAACTGACTTAAGCACAATTTCTCTTTTCGTGTATTTTTTGTTTTGGTTTCTATTTGTTCATTTGCTTGTTTCTACCAGGGTTTTCCTGTATCATCCAGGCTGGCCTTGTGCTCACTCTGTAGCCTAGGCTGGCCTCTATCTTGTGATCCTTTTGGTTTCTTGAGTGCTGGAATTACACGTTCTTTTCTTTATTACAGATATTATTTGAATATGCCAATACATCTTTCTGTGCGTGTATAATCTAAGTAATGAAATTGCTAGACTAAGATGTCTGTCTGTTTTAAATATTAACTAATATGTAATGATCCCTTTTATAAAGGCAAAATCAAAACCTGTCAATACTCCCCAATAAATGAGAATAATAATTTCTTTTATCATTGTTTCATAATTATTTCCTCTGAGTTGTCATTTTGCCACATGATTGTAATTTTTTTTGTTGTAGTTGTTGTTACTGGGCATCAAACTCATGACCTCACACACTTGCCTGGCAGGCGCTTGTGCTGAGCTAAATCCTTGGCCCATTTTAATGTTTTTCTAAGAATTTATCGTATGTGTTAGATTTTACTATCTTTAAAATAAAACTAAAAAAAAAAAAAAGGAATTTATCGTATGTAATCTGGGTAATCCTTTGCCTATTACACAGGTTATATTTTTAGTGTCTTTTTATTTTAACTGTAGTCCTTTATGGTTTTTCTAGTTTGATAAACAAATATTTCTTTGAGTCTAGGAATTATGTTACGAATGCATCTAGTGCATTCAGAAAATTAGATTTTAATACCTGTTTAAAAGTTGAACAGTTTGTGTTTAACAGAAGTTTTTCTCTTAAGTGAATGTTTGTATTGTTCATGGAATAAAATTAAATGTTTTTTGAAATACTTTTCCTCAAAGGGATTTTTAGCTAATCAGATGAGAGCCGAAAATTTGAAGGATGCATCTGTCTTACCTGATTTGTGCCTGAGTCATGCAAATCAGTTGATGATTATGTTGCAAAATCATAGAAAGCTATTGGATATTAAACAGAAGTGTACCACTGCCAAACAAGAATTAGCAAATAATCTACATGTCAGATTGAAGTAAGTGATTCTGTTATATCTAATTTTGAATCTTTATAATATAATTGATGTTTGTTTCTGTCACTACTTTATTCAGCTACAATTTGGGGATTAAATTATTTTTTATTGAACATGTATATCTTGATTTCTTTAGTTTAATTAAATTATTTGTAGCAAACATCTGTGACTGTTGAAAATAATTTTATTCCATAGGTGGTGTTGCTTTGTGATGCTTCACGCTGATCAAGATGGAGAAAAACTGCAAGCTTTGCTCCGCCTCGTAATAGAGCTGTTAGAAAGAGTCAAAATTGTTGAAGCTCTTAGTACTGTTCCTCAGATGTATTGCTTAGCTGTTGTTGAGGTTGTAAGGAGAAAAATGTTCATTAAACACTACAGGGAGGTATGGAGTTTCGGTTCTGTTTTAATTATATGTGAACAGTAATGAATTGGTGCTTTTATTAACATACATTTTTATTTGCATACATTTTTCTCTACTAGTGGGCTGGTGCTTTAGTCAAAGATGGAAAGCGACTGTATGAAGCTGAAAAGTCCAAAAGGGAATCCTTTGGAAAAGTGTTTAGTAAGCATTCTTCATTAATAGCTTTATTTACTTTTTTTTAATAAAAGGAAAGTTTTATTTCATAAATATAAATTATCTATGGCATTATATTCATTAATTACATTGGAATCTAGAAAAACACTGTTTTTTAAGCTTATATGGTTCATTCTATTGTTAAGTTTTAAATTTTAAGCCTTGTCAGACTTTTAATTTACTTTATCAAAAACCAGAGATGGTTTTTGGCTTAATAAAAGATGTAAAGTAATCATATGATTAATTTCTTTATACAGGGAAGTCTTTTTTAAGAAATCGTCTGTTTAGGGGACTGGACTCCTGGCCACCTTCCTTTTGTGTATGTATTGATTTTCTAATTATGACTAACTCTTCCCCACCCAGGAATAGTGAGATTGTCAGAAGAAGAAAAAAAAAATGATGATTTTTATTAAATCAGCAACAAAATGTTTTTGGTTTTAAAAGTTAGTTGGTATAAAACTTTTTTTTTGTTTTTGAAACAGCGTCTTGTAGTTCAGACTGATATGCCCAGTGGCACAAAGCTTTTGATCAGAACTCTGCCACACAGGAAGATACCCCATATTATGCTGTTAGGATTAGTAGGAAGTCGTGTCTTCCCCCAACCCTTCTGTTTGTTTGAGACAGGGTCTCACTGTGTTTTTTTTGAGACAGGGTCTCACTGTGTAGTCCAGGCTGGTCTCAGACTAAATGACAGCCCTTCTACACCAGCCTCTTGAGTGCGCTGGGATTTAGAGGCATGCACCACCAAGCCTGACTTCCCATCTCTTTCTAGGTTTTTTTTTTTCTTTTTTCCTTTTTTTCCTTTCTTTTTCTCTGCTCCCCTCTCCTGTCCGATTTTTTCCCCTGTCCTTCCTTCCCATTTTTATACCACTTTTTGCTCTTGCTCTTTTGATACTCCTACCTTAGAATGTCTTGACATTAAAGTAGGGGAGTGTCTTCATTACTTTATGTATAACTAGAACACTATACCCAACACCAACAAATTAAAGAAGGAAAGGTTTATTTTGGCTCACAGGTTATAGGTTCAGTCCATAGTTGCTGACTCCAAGGCAGGATAGCATGACATAGGAGAGCTACTCAAGATGTGGACAAGAGGGAGGAGGTGAAGGGAAGAGGAAGGGAGATCTATCTTTCCAGGCACACCCGCCGTGACCTACCTCCTCCTACCAGCTGTACCTCCCAATATCACGAATTCAGCTGTAAGTCATTAGTGGACTAAATCCACTGAGGACTAGCATGCCCCCATGATCCAGTCACTTCCTAAAAGCCCCACTTCTATGGGGACATCTAGATATGAACCATAACAGGACTAATTAAACCCTGAAAAATTATTTTGGGATATTTCTAAATCAGTGTTATCTGTGCTTATTAATTTTTGTTAAATGTATAGGAGTATATGAATAATCAAAAAATTTTAGAAGATGCTAGTATTCTTCTCCCAGTACTCCCACTTCCATGTCAGTTTCTTGGCTTTAAATATATTTCTGTATTGCAGGAGTTTTTAGGGTTCTAAATACATATATAATACAAAATAGGTGATATATCAGAGGATTTCCACCCTCACCCTACCTTTTTTATGAAGAGTATTCTGACATTTCTGCATCTGCTTGAGTAGTGATTAAAATAGTTATTTTTAAGTGTGCTATTCTTGTTGATATTATAAAGAAAACAATGCTAGTGCTTCCACTTTTTTGTTTAAATTGAAATTGATCAAAAGTTTGTAGAAAATATAGTGTAAATGTCAAAGGATGAGTGAGGCAGGAAATGTTATCTGAACAAAAAATGTCTTACCATGGTTCAGCAATAAGACATGGTAGTAAAGAGAAGATGGCTAAAGAGGTCTTTCATGAGCATGGTGTGTGTCAAGGAAAAATTTGTGAATAGTGTATGTTTTAGTGCAACAAATGTTTTTAATTTAATATTGATAGGAATACTAGAATTCCCATAAAATGATGCTAAAAACATGAAGGGAGTGACAGGTATACCAACTGATCATAAATAGCTCATGTCTCAATCTGTTAAGGGCTAGGACAGTAATATACCACATCTACTTTGGATTTTTTTTTTTTTATTCATGGTTTTATTCTCTTTCTTGTGGTGGTTAGATCATTTGAAACATTTTCGCCAATTTATGTTGCATTTAATTATGGCAGGAAACCATATATAAATTAATCCTGTAGATTTTTTGATTAAAGAAGTTTATTTCTTTTTTACAGACTCAGAAGCCTCGAAAGTTTGACTGTGAACTTCCAGATATTTCATTAAAAGATTTACAGTTTCTGCAATCATTTTGTCCTTCTGAAGTTCAGCCATTCCTCAGGTAAATGTCAGAATTTTTAACTTTAGTTATAACCTTAAAATACTTCTGTTTGTTTGTAGGTGTGGATAGGCACATCAGTACTCTTAGGAAATGCCAGGATAGAACAGTGTTTTATTATAGACCTTTTAGAGACATAATCTGATTATGTAGTCCAGGTTGGACTTAAACTTACTGTGTAGCTCAAGTTGGCCTCAAACTCATGGTGATCCTCCTGCCTTGGTCTCCCAAATTCTGAGATTACAGGCTTGTGCCACCATGCTTGGCCTTATGTGGGATTTTTAATATTTTGTAGTTATTTTGACTTGAGTGTGTTATTGGGAGATTTCTAGCTTCGAACTCAAGTTCCTTTAAAATTTCCTTGCATTGGTTAGAAAGGAGTGATCATGCTGTATTTGTTTGTAACAGTGATATAATTTGTTTGCAGTTATTTATCTTTTAGTTAAGAAACCAGACATCTAGTTCACTTGCATTCTGTTTCAGGGTACCCTTACTTTGTGACTTTGAACCTCTGCACCAGCATGTACTTGCCCTACATAATTTGGTAAAAGCAGCACAAAGTTTGGATGAAATGTCACAGACCATTACAGATCTTCTGAATGAACAAAAGGCAAGTAAAGTTCTCTTCATTAGGATAGCAGCTTTTGTTGCCACAGTTCTTTTAAGTCTTTCTCTCTGTCTTCTAGGCATCCGTGAGTCAAGCATCCCCTCAGTCGGCTTCTTCCCCACGGACAGAAAGTACAGCGGGAATTACAACTACTACCTCAACAAGAACACCCCCTCCACTCACTGTTCAGGGTACCTTGTGTCCTGCAGTTTGTCCCTTAGAAGAATTATCTCCAGATAGCATTGATGCACATACATTTGATTTTGAAACTATACCCCACCCAAACATTGAACAAACTATTCACCAAGTTTCTTTAGACTTAGATTCATTAGCAGAAAGTCCAGAGTCAGATTTTATGTCTGCTGTGAATGAGTTTGTGATAGAAGAAAATTTATCATCTCCTAATCCTATAAGTGATCCCCAAAGTCCAGAAATGATGGTGGAATCACTTTATTCATCAGTTATCAATGCAATAGATAGTAGACGTATGCAAGATACAAATACAGGTGGTAAAGAGGATTTTGGAGATCATGCTTCTCTGAATGTCCAGTTGGAAAAATGTAGAGTTGTTGCCCAAGATTCTCATTGTAGTATACAAACCATTAAGGAAGATCTTTGTCACTTCAAAACATTTGTACAAAAAGAACAGTGTGACTTCTCAAATTCTTTAAAATGTACAGCAGTAGAAATAAGAAACATTATTGAAAAAGTGAAATGTTCCCTGGAAATAACACTAAAAGAAAAGCATCATAAAGAACTACATTCTTTGAAAAGTGAATATGAAGATAAAATCAGTGCATTAATAAAGGAGAGTGAAGAAAATGAAAACAAAATTAAGAAATTGAAAGGTGACTTGGTATATCTTGAGGAAGTTTTGCAAAATAAAGATAATGAATTTGCTTTGGTTAAACATGAAAAAGAAGCTGTCATCTGCCTGCAAAATGAAAAGGATCAGAAGTTATTGGAGATGGAAAATATAATGCATACTCAAAATTGCGAAATTAGTGAACTAAAGCAATCACGAGAAGTTGTGTTAGAAGACTTAAAAAAGCTCCATGTTGAAAATGATGAGAAGATTGAGTTATTGAGGGCAGAACTTCAGTGCCTTGAGCAAAGCCACCTAAAGGAATTAGAGGACACATTGCATGTAAGGCACACTCAGGAGTTTGAGAAAGTTATGACAGACCACAAAATTTCTTTGGAAAAATTAAAACAGGAAAATCAACAAAGAATTGATCAGCTACAAGAATCTCACACCATAGCTATCCATGAAAAAGAACAGCAGCTGCAGGAATTAAAATTGAAGGTTTCTGATTTGTCAGACATGAGGTGTAAGTTAGAGGTTGAACTTGCATTGAAGGAAGCAGAAACAGATGAAATAAAAATGTTGCTGGAAGAAAGCAGAATGCAACAGAAAGAGGCACTGAGATTGCTTCTTGAAAAAGAAACAGAAAACTTAAGAACAGAGATAAGTCAATTAAACCAGAAGATTCAGGATAATAATGAAAATTATCAGGTGGGTTTAGCAGAGCTACGAACTTTAATGACAGTTGAAAAAGATCAGTGCATTTCAGAGTTAATTAGTAGACATGAAGAAGAATCTAATATACTTAAAGCTGAATTAGACAAAGTAACATCTTTGCATCATCAAGCATTTGAAATAGAAAAAAACCTAAAAGGACAAGTAGTTGATCTGCAGAATAAATTGGATTCAGAATTGTGTGCTCTTGAAAAACAAAAAGATGAAAAAATCACTCAACAGGAAGAGAAATACGAAGCAATTATACAGAACCTTGAGAAAGACAAAGAGAAACTGGTTATAAGCCATGAGCAAGAGAGAGAACAGTTAATTCAGAAGCTCAGTTGTGAAAAAGATGAAGCTATTCAGACTGCCCTAAAAGAATTTAAATTGGAGAGAGAAGTTGTCGAGAAAGAGTTATTAGAAAAAATTAAACATCTTGAAAATCAAATAGCAAAAAGGTAAGAATTAACTTTAGTCTGTAATTATAAAATGAAAATATCAGTGATTCAAGTGTGTGCACATAATCATAGTACTTGATTTACTCATGTGCTTTTGGTGAATGTAGCAGAATATTTTCTTGAAGTAGACACATTACTTTTTAAATAGTCTTTTATAAGTGTAAATATTAGACTATGTAAATTCATTAGTTTCTTTTAAAAGTTCATGTTTTGGATTTTCAGAAGAATGACTTTGGAAAATTTGAAATGTTTTGAGGTACAGTACCTTTTCCTTTTTAAACTGCTTTGATTTGGAGTTTCTACTAAATTCATTAGTTGGAAATTCTTTGCTTTTGTTCTCTTTATATTTAGTATGTATGTGTATATGTATTAAACATGTAAGAGTTTTTCTGAGCATTGTTTAGTAAAGGCAAAATCATAGGAAATATGTACTGTGTTCTTATTGTTATATTCTTTATATGCAATTTCAGTTACTTTCTCTGTGATTGGAAAATAATGTTTTAAATTCCAGGTTTGATATTATGGTTGTGGACTGGGTTTCTTGGTTTGTTTGTTTTTACATTTTTATTATTGTTATTGCCTTAATGTTACGCACTTTTGATCACAGAAGATATTTTTTTAGTATTTCTACCTTTAAAAATTTGTGACAGGATTTTGTAGCCCAATAAACAGTTTCTAGAGCATAAGGTACCATTTATTTATTCTATCATTCTCAAAGTGAATATGTTTGTAAGTGTACACATACACACATACACACATATGTAGTATATTTTAACCTCTTTCTTGCCTTATCATTTCTAAACAGTCTTCTGACGTTGACTGCTGTGTAATCCTCATATATTGGTATACAGTTAAAACTTTCCCTTTTGGTTTGAAAATAGAAGCTCTCATATATTCTCAGGGAATTAGAGGATTTAACAGAAGATTTAGGGCTTGCACATATGTTTACAGAGATGAGGGAACAAAGGTCAATGGAGTCGTTGCTAAGGAAAGCTTGCCAGAGGATCAGAGCTGGACAGTAGTTAAAGTAGTAAGAATAGATTGTATTTAGAAACTGTTGCAGTAGGGGAAAGAGACCTCAGTATAGAATTGAGATCAATTCTGAGTACATGATGGTCAAATTGCAATTTGTAGCCCAGAAGCAGGTTGGAGATCAGTAGATAGACATTTAACTCCCAGAAAATGTCTGGAGCAAAGGGAATTCTGGCCTAAAAGGATTCTTACTGAAGGCAAGCCAGGTTGACAAGATTGTCAAGCATATGAAATAAGGACTTTGATCATATTTTGAAAACCATCAGAAATCAAGGGATCAAGGGTGGGGAATTCTCTCTAGAGTGCCAGACTAAACCTCTTGCTACAACTGGGTAATGCAGGCCCAACAAGAACAAGTGCCAAGGTCAAAAGAAGAGCCTGATTAAAGTTTACTTGGAGAGAGTCTTTGTCAAGCTCTAAGTGGAATCAGGAAATTACACTGAAGCACTCATCAGAGCTGCTGGTTCTTCCTGTCTTGCCTGGGAAGCTGTTGCAACAATTCAAGAATCTCTTCAAAGCACCAGTGGGCTGGCTTAATCTGTAGCACAAAATGAGTAGTTCTCAGTTCCTTGTCAGGCAGCTACTATGAAACTGCATCTGACTACAGCCACCTCTGGAGATTAAGCCTGGGCTTCTCTTCTACTTTCCAGACAACAAAACATGATCTTTTCATGGTGGTCTTGAAGCTATGCGGGAGCATCTGTATTGCAGTACGTGTGAGATCACAGAGAGAATGAGGGCAATACTGAGGGTTCAGCACAGTACAGCACTGGTTACCCTGTTTAAAAGTTAGCAGTCAGACACTGTTTTGCCACTATTGAACTTCTAAATAAAGAAACTTCAATGACATTTTTGTTTGACATGATACAAGTTACACCTCTCGTAGCACCTCAGATATCCTTATTGCTTTTCAAAAGGTGCAATTCAAGCTGATGTCATTTCTAGGGTAAACATTTGATGTTCATTTTCTCTTGTTTGTCACAATCTCTTAGGTAGTCTAATTTAAATGATAAAATGTAGAATTAACTGCTGTTATCATACCTTAATTTACAAAATAGGGGAATGGAAAACAGGAGTAAGGATAAAAATTGGATTTTATATATAGGGTTAATTGATAGACTGTATTTCTGTAGCCCATCTTGTAACTCTAGTAGGTATTTGCAACTTCTATTACCCACTTTATTTATTAACCTAGCCAGTGCCTCATCTGATGTTAGTTTATTGCCTGATACACATGTCTCAAATCTGTTTCTAAAAAGACTACCATTAATTTAGTAGTTGTAGTTTTTTATTGATTTTTTTTTTTTAATACCATGGCCAATGCCAAGGAAATCCCTTAGGATTCCACTAGTTTTCCTTCTTGTCCTCATTGTATCAAAGAAACGTGTTCTCATTGATAATGAAGTTCAGTCGCCTATATGGCAGCTTTACACTGTGGGTTCAGCATCAGAAAGAGCTCTAAATGACCAGATGGTAGTGTAAGCTTCTTCCCAGTCAAGTGAGACCCTGCTTTTGTGAACCAAATCATCTTTCTAAGTCAGCATGGCCCAAAATTACATACTTTTTACTTACAGTTTATTGGGGTAATAGTGATTCCAGATTTCATTTGTTTCTCTGATCTGTCCAGATTATGGGTGAATCGGTGTCACATAGTGATGTTTTCTGTTCAGAGACGTGTTACATTTGGCCATTACCCTTGTTGTGTGCAATGTCACTCATCTCGTACTGTGAGTAGATTGGTCCACAGTTTATTGAGAATTGGCATATGTGACAAGACCTGTGTCTTCCACAGGCATGAGGTCATGTCTAAATATATTTTTCTATAATTCCTTTGTTCAGAAGCAATTCTAGTGAGTGCAACATTTCTTAAATTAAGGAATGGTCGCTTTGGCAAAAATACTGTGATCCAGGTGGAGAATACCAGATCTTGTGAAGACAAATTATTCTTCCTTCCATAATGGTTGCATTCCAGGGTAATTACCTCTCCCATCCGGTAGCCTGCTAGTCTCCCTGGGGAACATGGCAGTACAGGGGAGGAGGCTCAGTTTGTTGCTTATGGCATCATGCTTCCATTGGTGGTTTTTTATTAGTTTTCGGAACAGAGATGGGTATTACTAGAGAAGGGTTAATGATGTCCACTGAGACATTCAAATTGCTCTTGTGATTAGTAACAGTTTCCTTGCAATGGGATATAATAGCCTCAGGATTTAAAGGTCCTCACATTTTAACCTTATTTTGATGTATTCCTTTTCCACAAATTTCTTGTCACCAGATTTCAGTCTAGCTCCTTTCTCCACTATCCAGGCAAACTTTAAAGCTAGTTTGCATGAACCATTGTAGGTCTATACCTGTGGGCATTTCTCCCTTTAGGTAATTTCAGTTGTACTGCCTGATATGTTGCCACAGTGTCTATGGGAAGATTTCCCTTTACTACTGTTCTTCAGAGCCATCCATCAGTGTGGCTCAGATGCCTCCGCACCTGTGTTTTGGAAGAATGACAGTATGTCGTGCAGAATCATCAGGAACCTGGCCTGCCGTTTATCCCTCATAGTGAATACCATAGTTACAGGTGCAAAAAACAGGCTATATTGCAGTCATGTGAAGTTTCTATACCTTCTTTGTGTCTTCAGGATTAGAGGTTGATGTTGTGTATATAAGACCTACTTGATAGAGGAATATTTCTGTGCTTATGCATGTACATGACTTAATGCATTAGATAAAATGTAATTTGTCCCCATGTTCTGGGTCACTGCACACTTGAATTTTCATGAACTTCACTGTCCACTTTGGGACATATGTTTTGCTTAGGTAGTTTAGGTAAGTGCCGTTCCCTATTTATTAGGACCATACAACATATATTGAATGTGTTAAATAGTATGATTTCCTATGAAATCTTCCAACTAGATTTTTCTCCCTGAAAATTATATTTTAGGGAAAAAAATACTTCACATAGCATTTAATTTCAGTGGTCTTCCGATATAAGGATAAGCAATGAAATTGTTCATTAGAGTCAGACATTTTTGGTAATACCTAAATTGCTAACAGAACTGCCATACAAGATTAGCCTCCCAATATTTGAGGCCAGATTCAAGGGGAGAAAACAATCCTGCCAACTAGATTCTACCAGGACTGGAATATAATCCCAAGATTAGATAGTGAAAGAATATTGCTGTCTATGTAGGTAGAAGTAAACTGGTTCTTGTAATTTATACCCGGGATTGACAAACTGGATTCTGTGGGAATCCAACCACCACTTGCTTTGCAAATAGGACAGTTGCTCCGTCAGCCACAGTTTCACTTTCTTGCAGTCAGCTGGCATCATTGTGTCTCAACAGCCCTTCTGATGTTTCATCAAAAGGTCAGTAGTAGTTTAATGCTCTAACACCGCAGCTACCTCATTTACTCACTGCACCTCATCACGTAGACATCATCTCACCGTCACAAGAAGGATAAGTACAAAATAGTATGGTATTCTGAGAGAGCTCATTTGCATAATTTTATAATATATTATAAGCTATTTTTACAGATCTCACAGCCTTTAATCAACCCATTCTATTAAAGCTTTGAGAGAGAACCATTGGGAAAGATTTTTCTGAGACAAAATTGCCGCTTTGGTTCTGCTGCCTATAATGGAGCCGTATCAATCATGTATCTGGTGTTTGTGTGCCACTAGTTGATCTCTGCCCCCAGAATCCTGTCATTCCCATCAAATTCATTGGCTTTTAGGTCTTTCAGATGCTTCTACTCTGTCCTGCAAAGTACCACGATTTCTCAAAGCCTTGGTGAAGAGTATTCTAAGAGTGGCATTGTATACATTTACAAATCTTTGACGTTTGACTCATGGGTTCTGGTTGCTTCCACATTCTGTTACAATATGTTGTGATTTTTACATAGATGAAAAAACCAAGTCTTTACAATGATATGACACTGGGAAAATGGGCATGTTTAAGTAGCCTCTACATTTAATTATGGATATTCTTTATTACTAAATTAAAAATCAGTAAGTGCTAATTCCTTGAACTTTAATTTCATAGTGGAACATGAAATTTTCAGTGGATTTTTTTTCATAATCTTTACATTAACATCCTGAACAACAGTATTGCTAACAGGAGGGCACACAGTCCAATATTTCTCCTAGCCCTTCCACTGCTTCACTAGTTGTACATATGTATGCCAAAAGGAACTTTGAGTGACTAGCCACCAAGAAGAAACATTTGCAAGACAAAATGAGGGTAGTAACTTTATCTGTAATGTCATAGACCTCCCACAAATCACAAAGAAGATACACGTTCCATCAGAAAAATGGACAGAAGGTATGAACAGATAGATCACAGAGTAAATGCAAATGACCAGTTATGTGAGTGACTGTCCAGTCTACTTGGAATTAAGGAAATACAAACTTAAAATAAGTATTTTTTTTTCTTATTAGGGACTATTAAATCTATAGTTTACACTGTTTTTGAGAAATTAGGGGAAACACATTCCTCACATACCTATGTACAAAGAAATGAGTATACAATGTGTCTGTACTACACAGCTCATCACCTGTTTTCAGGAAGTAATGATATGGATCTGGGTGAGTATGGGTGGGAGCATTTTACTTTGTAATTTGAAACAGTTAACAGTTGTTGATTGGGCCCAAATCTATATGTGATCAAAATGTATGATAAATGTTTAAATTTACTACAGTAGAGACATTGCTCGCAACCTCTCCCCCACATATAGTCCCCCTTTTTCATACACTTATCCTGTCATTTTTCCCACTGAAGCAGTTCCAAAGAAGTCCTATTTTTGCATCTTTACAAGGGGTGATCAAAATATAAGATGAATCTTATTGTCAGTTGCCATCTGATAGAAAGATGGGCTTGTAAAAACATGGTACGTGCTCATCCTTTTCACTCACAAATCCTTGTGTCCTCCAGCTCTACTTCAAAGTTAAAATAGCCATAAAAGGTAAATGCTTTGAATGATTCATGACATTGAGCCACCCCAACAGCATAACTAAAGACACTCACAAAAGAGGACTTCAAGTACTGTTTCATATAGTGGTAGGAGTGATAGGATAATGCCTTAGAAGTGAAAGATGATGAGAAGGATTAATGGAAATGTGTCTTTTACCATAATAAAGGCTTTTTTTAATTGGACCATTATATTTTTTATATAGTACCTCAAAACAAAGTTCAGGTGTTGAGACAGTCTAATATAAATTTTTTCTACTTGCTGTATTAGAAATATTTGCTTAAAATAAGTTTTTGCTAGACCTAACTTATTAATGTTGGCTTCCTTGAAGGGGGAGGTATGGACAGGTTTTGTTGATAATTTTTTTATATCTCTGTGGTGGTTTTGTTGGATCAGTTTTTTTTTAGGTTTCATGCCCCTTCCTACCTCTAAAATACAGTTCCTTGCTTCCCAAAGAAAGCTAAGCAGTGGTGCTACAGGAAAAATAAAAACAAAAATCCTGTTTTAAAACTGTTTCATTGGTTGGGTTAATTCCTCCCGATATCAATATGATATCTGATCCTAGAATAACTTAAAGTAAAACAGAGTATGTAACTGTGAGTCATTTGGACCTTCTTGGTTTTTTTCGAGACAGGCTTTCACTGGCGTTGAACTCACTACTAGCCCAGGCTGGCCTAAAACTCAGAGCGATCCTCCTGTCTTAGTCTCTCAGGTCCTAGAATTACAGGCATGCACCACCACGGCCTACTGGACCAAACTACATAGCATAGGATATACTTTTAGCCATGTTATAAAGGTACTGAATTGACACAGAGATACCTTTCTCGTTGTATCAGTTTATAGAAGATAAATAGCCTGAATAGGATGTTTGATATATTTATGATTGAATCTGTAATTTTTGAGAAAAAAAATTTAATGCTGTATTCAATTTTTAAGTCCTGTCATTGAATCTGCCAGAGAAGATTCCTCAAGCTTAGTTGCTGAACTTCAAGAAAAGCTTCAAGAAGAAAAAGCTAAGTTTCTGGAACAACTTGAAGAGCAAGAGAAGAGAAAGAATGAAGAAATGCAAAATGTTCGAACATCTCTGATTGCTGAACAACAGGCATGTGCTTCTCATTGCATTTATTTCTGATTTTTTGTGTGTAGCTGAAGGTTTCAAGTATACAATGACAGATGTCTATTTTAGGGCCTTTTGTTTTTTTTGTTTTGTTTGGTTTGGTTTGGTTTGGTTTGGTTTGGTTTGGTTTGGTTTGGTTTATTGTGGCATGGTCTCACTATGGAGCCCAAATTGGCCTGGAACTTTGCAGGAAAATGCCTCCTTCACTTTCACAAGTGCTGGAATTACAAGGGTGTGCCACCAGCCCTTGAATTCTTAGCATATAAAAAGTGGGATTGGGAGAGATAGACTTTTAAGGTATCTTCCAGTTTTCAGTAGTATATATTGAATGGTAATATAACCTCACTGTCTTTCGGTGGCTTGAGTTTGGTTTAGTTGTTTCTTAAGTAGCACTTTTAAAATATGTGTACTATAAATTATGATAATTCTAAGAATCCATTTCACAGCACAGAAATTACAAAGTGCATAAAATAATAAAAATAATATCTAATTTGTGTATATAAATAATACAGAAATCACTTCACACAAAGCCATATTTTAAATGTTCCTTTTTGAGGGTTATTCTGGTATGCTTACTGACCAGAAGTTAATATTTAATGAATTTGATTTTTATCTAAAAATATGAAATTATTTTCTTGTTCAATCTCTGTATTACTGTGACAGCATTATTACCATTATCCATTGACTCAAGAACTAAAGAACTGTTAAAACTTTGGAGTGCAGCCAGGCATGGTGGCACAGTCTTGATCTCAGCACCTGGGATTCTGAGGCAGAAGGGTCACAAGTTCGAGGATAGCATAGACAATAAAGTGAGACCATCTCAAAATTTTAAAAAGTAATGAAAAATTTTGCCATTGGAAATGCTAGGCTGGTGGAAAAAAATATAAGTAATTCTGTCATTCATCTATTTTATATCCCAACAAGAGCCTAAATGAAGTGCTATAAACAAAATTTTTTTTTGTTGGTACCAGGGATTGAACTCACAACCTCATGCCTGCCAGGCAGGTGCTTAAGCCACTGAGCCAAACTTCCGGCCCTATTTTTTTTTTGAGGCAGGATTGCACTATGTAGTTCAGGCTAGCCTTGCTCACGTTGTAGCCCAAGCCAGCCTGGAACTCAAAATGCTCCACCTACCTCATCCTCTTGAGTCCTGGGATTAAAGGCATATGCCACCACACCCAGTTTATAACCAAAATTTTTAACAAACTGTTTTCTTTATAAAAGCAACTTGGTAGTTAACATTACCAGTTTTCTCACAAGATTTATGCAGGCAGCTAGATGAGCTTCTTGGTAAGAAAGTATATAAAAGTTGGCAAGTGTTAAGTATAGATAATAAAGAAGTTCAATGGCCATTGTTTTTTGTTTTTTGTGTGTTTTTTTGTGGCACCGGGGATTGAACTCACAACCTCGCGCCTGCCTGACAGGCGCGTAAGCCGCTGAGCCAAACTCCCGGCCCTAGTTTTTTGAGGCAGGGTCGCACTGTGTGGCTCAGGCCGGCCTTGCGCTCGCGTTGTAGCCCAAGCTGGCCTCGAACTCACAGCACTCCTCCTACCTCAGCCTCCCGAGTGCTGGGATTAAAGGCGTGCGCCACCACGCCCGGCTAGTGGCCATTGTTAATACTCAAAACAGATGGAGCTAGCTTTCAAATATTAATGTAATAATCAGAACTTGGCTAAATACAGAAAGAGTACTCAAAGTGGTGTGTATAGCAGCAGTCTTTAAATTGTTGATCATTTTACTTCTTTCTTTAAAATTTCAAAACATTTGTGAATCACACTATCTTCACATACAAATGTATAAGAGAAAAGAATATTTGCAAGTTTATTTTCTTAGCTTTAGCTACTGTATGCAGATAGTTTAAATAGTTGGTATTTCTGTTGTTTCAGACCAATTTTAACACTGTTTTAACAAGAGAGAAAATGAGAAAAGAAAACATAATAAATGATCTTAGTGATAAGTTGAAAAGTACAATGCAACAACAAGAACGGGATAAAGGTTAGTCTTGTTTTAATATGACCTTTGAAATCCTTTTAAAATTAAAAAAGTTCACATGGAAGTTTTAATTATTGCTTATTTCATTACCCCCCACCCCAGATTTAATAGAATCACTTTCTGAAGATAGAGCACGTTTGCTTGAGGAAAAGAAAAAGCTCGAAGAAGAAGTCAGTAAGTTGCGTAGCAGCACTTTTGTTCCTTCGCCATATGTAGTGGCAGCCCCAGAACTTTATGGAGCCTGTGCACCTGAATCCCCAGGTGAAACAGATAGAGCAGCCTTGGAGACAGCAGATGAAGGAAGAGTGGATTCAGCGATGGAGACAAGCATGATGTCTGTCCAGTAAGTATGCTATTTAAGACTTTTAAAATTAGTAGTGGCATTCTATAAGTTATAAAACTCTGAAGAAAAGAAATATTTTTTAACATTACTGATTTTCCATAACTGATATAAAGTGTACTTCAAAAAGGCAAGGCATAAACACATGAAGAGAATGTAGTAATTAAAAAAACATAAAATTACAAAAATAAGCCTGGACATGTGGAAAATACCAAAACAAAGCACTAGCAAGGCATATGCGTTTAATCCCAGCATCCCAGGAAGCTTGCAAGTTCCAGGCTAGCCTAAGCAACTGAGCAAGACCTTGTCTCAAAATAGTGAAATAAAAGGGGCTGGGGATATAGCTCAATGGTAGAGTGCCCCTGGGTTCAATCCCTACTACCACAAAACAGAAACCGTCTCAGGAAAAAAATATATCCAGCTGCATTCTGTGTGTAGGAGAGTCAGCTAAAACAAAATGATACAAAAAGACAAATGTAATGTGATAGAAAAAGGTAAATAAGGCAAGTAATAAATAGTAAACAGCTCAGAAATAAAAAATAAATTTTAAAAAGTTAAGAAGAAAATTTCATTTTTAGAGAAGATATGTTTCACCAGATAGTTGTTAACTCATAGGGGCTATAGAATGTGATTCATTAAAAATAGAACTTTCAAAACCCACTGTTAGAGTAGGACTCTTTTCTCACAAGAAACAAGTAAAAAGTAAGCAATTAAAAAAAATCCATTTTGTTGACACAACAGTTTAGAAAAATCTACATATGCCAAATCACAAAGGAAGCTTCAAAATCCCAGATACTGATATTAACAAATATAAACAGTCCTTGTGTCTGGAGATTCAAATATGTATTTCTATAGATACAGATATGTAAATATTGAGGTGAATGCATAGAATTTATTGATGGAGAAAAAGTGATTTACTCAGAACTAAGCAAAAGTATCAAAAACATATAATCAAAGTGATGTGCTGGGAGAAATGCATATATATCTCGTCAAGTACTTTTGGTTTTTTTTTGGTATTGGGAATCCAACTTAGGGCCTCATGCTTGCCAAGCAGGCCCTGTGCTGCTAATCTACATCCATGGCCCAAGTACCTTTATTAAAACTTTATTCATTCATGTAGGAACATGTAGGAAGAAGACTAGTTCCTAATATTTGCGGAAAATATGAAATGGAGGGAAATTATTCCCAGATAAATGCAGAACAATGTTTTGCTCATAATTCCAGAAAGTTTGAAGATCTCTGTCTAATACACAGAAAGTATTGATAGGTGTCCTAACTTAAATAGGATGCATTTGAAAATTTAATGCAACCTTGAATTATTAATGTGATCTGTAGTAATACTTAAAACTTTCAGTATCTTACTCAAGGAGATCTAAAGTTCATAATTTCAAAAGACTGAAACTTTACTAATGATAATTCACTTTCAGGGAAAATGTCCATATGCTTTCTGAAGAAAAACAGAGGATAATGCTGTTAGAAAGAGTAAGTAAATTTTCCTCTTGAAATACTGATGTTAATATGTTCAGTTTGGTAATCCATTTAAATAACCTTTCTGTGAAAATACAGGACATCTCTTTGTGTTTACAAAGTAAATCTTTATTTTTTATGGCTAATTTATTTTTGTGGTTAATGTTTTGAGTAAGGTTTCTCTCATATTTCATAATTTCCCAAATGAATGATGTCTGTGTAAGAGCAATAAATGGATATTTTTTATAAAGTAATGTAAATTCAAGTTTTACACATTTATTTCAAAAACAAAATATTAAACTTTTCTTAGAAAGAAGCAAAAATATAAGGAAAGGTAATGAAGAAACAAGTTATATTTTTTAATAAAGGTGAAGTGAGCAGGAGAAAGTTGGCAGGATAGGAACTCTATTTAAGTACTAGGTAGACCTTTAAGATTTTCAGCAATGGCTTTTGTAAGAATTTAATGGATAAAAATACAAAGTCAAAATTGTACAAATTTTTTCAGATAATACCATTCTTTTGTTATTAAAGAGTTATGTGATAACCACCTCAGATTTGTCTTGTTGATAGAGGTTTCTTATCTCAAATGGGACCTACTGGAAAGTCACGAAGGGCAGATCTCAAATATTTACTGCATGTTTACAAATTTCACAGCTAATGGGTATTAAAAGTTGATTTAGGTAAATGTATCAAAATTGTCCTCATTAAAATAGTAAATAATTAAAACAATTGGAAAAGATTCATGGAAACTTTTCTTTTTTTTTTTTTTTTTTTGCGGAACGGGGGCTTGAACTCACAACCTCATGCCTGCCAGGGCAGGCGCTTAAGGCACTGAGCCAAACTCCCGGCCCTGGTTTTTTGAGGCAGGGTCGCACCATGTAGCTCAGGCCGGCCTCAAACTCACAACGCTCCGCCTACCTCAGCCTCCCGAGTGCTGGGATTAAAGGCGTGCGTCACCACGCCCAGCTCATCATTAACTTTTCATATCAGAACCAAACAGTAGTTTGAAATTACTTTTTTCCAGTCTTTTGTACTTAGTGCTTACAAGGATTAACCACAAGGATTAACTGAACTCTTTTTTTTCCACCTATAGACATTGCAGTTGAAAGAGGAAGAAAATAAGCGGTTAAATCAAAGACTGGTAAGAATTTTTTTTCTGAAAATGTGATATTACCATTTTAAAATTATTTACATGATATTTCATTAAGAAGATGCACTGTGGGGGATGTATGCTTTGATTATGTGTAGCAGTGTTTGTTGTGTTGGTCATTGATTAATTCTCAGTCAGGTCATAGTCGTCATCTATAGCTTTAGATTAACACTTTTCTGTTGACTTGAAAATTGTCTTAGTAAGAAATATGACTAGAAATGGCCAAGTGGCTACTGTACGATAAGGAAGAATGGCAGAAATACAATTTTTGATTAAGAAAACTAATTTCTTAGAATTCCATTATTATTTGTTTGTAATCTTGACAGTAAACTTTAATTCAGCAAGTTAAAACTTAGAGCTGTGTTTCCTAAGCATTTTGAAGATTAGCATGTTTATTCTCGCAGCTATCTGTAATTTTCATACATTCTACCATGAATTTTACCTTTAAGTGAAGATATCTCAAAGACAAAAGACCTTGTATGCTATTTGACTTACTGTGCCTATACTCTTAACTTGTGAATTTGTCAGGTACTCTGGCAGCCAGTTTTACAGTCAGTCTTACGTTTTAATGAAGCAGTTGCTTAATCTTTTCAAATTCTCATAATTAACATTTGCATGAGGAAATAGAAGTAATTTAAGCTATTGTTCAATACTTCTGAAAAGTTTTGAGATACTTTTCAGAGTTTTAAATGAAATACCTTCATAGTGAACTGTCCACTTACTTTCTTATGCCTTAACTTGAACAAAAATTTTTCTTTTAAGTGTTTATACTGTCCACCATTGTTTTAAAAAAGTTTGTATTAGTGCATGTTAGTACATAATGATTATGTATTCATCAAAGGGGAGTTGGTGCATGTATTTACCTAACCCATCCTAATTCTCTTTTCATTCCTTTTCCCTCCTTCTTCCCTCCATCTAGTTGGCGTATCCTAAATATCACTCAACACATTTTATGCAGTATAGTTAAGAGGATATAAACTATGTTCAGCAAAGATTTTAGCCTTTTTTTTTTTCCTCACTCACTGTTGTGGTCTTGGCATCTCAAAGAGTAACTTGTATACCATAAATACTTCCACATGTTTATGAATGAATTTTGCCTTTTAGATCTGCAGATCCTCACACTTCCATGCAGAGGGATGTTCAAATATAAATCACAGCTGGATGCACATTTACAACTATATTCATTTCACATAATTTTTCTCCAGTTCTAAACTCTCATTTATAGTAAATATATGAAAAAAATAAGCTTTTTAATGATCTGAGTAAAGTTGAATGTAGTGTTAAAAATAAATGATTGGTCTTTACTGCAAGAACGTTACTTTTCTGGTTAATTTTAAGTTATTAGACCTTGCTGGTCATTGTTTGTTAATGTTTTCCTTCTCTGCTTATTTGGAAAACTTAATGCAACCCTGCATTGTGTAAGATGGTGTTTGGAAGGAAATGGAGCAAATTCAGAGCCTGAACATTAGACTCAAATAAAAATAAATCATATCTATCCTTGGTTTGATTGGGCCCACTTTGCTTATGAAAGATAGGCATTGTTGCCACCCACTCAGGCCCCCAAGCGCTGGAACTCATGCCCCAGGAATGATGAGACTGTATAATATGTGTGTTGAAGTCTGAAAAGTGCGACAGTCCCAACTTTGCTATGGCAACTGCAAATCAGAAAGTACGATTCCCAATGGAACTCTTCTTCATTGCTAGTGGAAATGTAATCTAGTATAACCATTATGGAAATCAGTATGGAGATTCCTCAAAAAACTAAAACAAGAAATTTCATTCAAATCAGCTATCTTCTCTACGTATCTACCCAAAAGAGTTAAAGTGATCATGTTACAGTGATACATGCATATCCTTGTTAGCTAAATAAAACAATAGCTAAATCTTGGAAGTGGCCTCTATGTTGTCCATGAACAGATGATTGGATTAAAGAAAACATGGTATTGAGCCGGGCGTGGTGGCGCACGCCTTTAATCCCAGCACTCGGGAGGCTGAGGTAGGTGGAGCGTTGTGAGTTCGAGGCCGGCTTGGGCTACAACGCGAGCGCAAGGCCGGCCTGAGCTACCTAGTGCGACCCTGCCTCAAAAAACCAGGGCTGGGGAGTTTGGCTCAGCGGCTTAAGCACCTGCCCTGGCAGGCGCAAGGTTGTGAGTTCAATCCCCAGTACCGCAAAAAAAAAAAAAAAAAAAAAAAAAAAAAAAAAAAAAAAACATGGTATTAATACACAATGAAGTATTACTCTGCCATAAAGGATAGATTTGAGTCATTTGTAGGAAAATAGGTGCACCTCAAGTGAAATAAATCATCTAGACACACAAGGTTAAATATCACATAGTTTCTCTTACAGAAGATAAGTTATATAGATGTTCAGCTCCTCTAGATGAATGTAATCATTATGTATTGCAAACATGTACTAATAAAAAGAAAAAGCAAAGTACTGTTCCCTTGTACTTATCATTAGGAAACAAGTGGCTGCCACATCTTTTATTTAGTGATTACTTAGATAATGGCTTATGAAATAGAGACACATCTCAGGAATTGTCTTGAAGATGAGAAAGGAGGGAAGTTCTCAACCCTGAGAACTTTTTGCTCCTATCTAGTTTTAGTCAGAATAGTACTGATAAGAGCATCTGAAAGGTATTTTTGATTTTGTTGTTTTTCCACAAAGATTTAAAAACCAATGTGCCAGAAGTTTCAAACTCTGACTCAAGAAAATTTGAATCTCTTTTTCTGTAATATAAACTAAAATAAAATGTTTCTAAAATCCGATTTTACTTCACCAGATTTGATAAAACTAAGTAACATTAGTACAAATACAGGTAAATTTATCCATTGAAACTAATTGTAAAAATAAATGAGTTATATTAATGAGCATACTACATTAGTTTGAACTCTCAAATGGAATATAGAGTTGAGTGTGTAACATTGTTTTGTAGCAAGTACATATAAAGGTCTAAATGTGTAGGGTTCATAAACTGTTCATGTTTTTTAGATGTCTCAGAGCATGTCTTCAGTATCTTCGAGGCATTCTGAAAAGATAGCAATTAGAGAGTAAGTATTTTCATTTTCTTTTTTTTCTGTGAAAAAATTCACTGAATGGAATTGTTAATAAAAATAATCAGGTCTATGTTCATTCAGCTTAGTTCTTTATACCCAGTATTAAAAATATAAAGTAAGTTTTTTCTAAATTGTTCTGAAACCATCAGGATTACATTGTAGATCACTCTTATATAGCTTTATCATTCACACAAGTATCTCTGAAGCCTTTTTGATTATAGTTAACAGTCAGCTGGTGCTACCTCTTAACTCCCATTTATCTCCTTAGTTTTTTTCATTTGTCAATTGAAGAGTCTTCATTTTAATTTGGTGTTTTTTCATTTTTATTTTTTATTTTATTAACATGCTGCAGAGCCATAATATATTATTAAATTTATCAGTTAAATAAGTTGATAGTCATTTTTTCTGAACTAGATTTTCTGAGAGTCACAGTTGTTCATTTTAGTTATTTGTAAGAAACTCCTGACAGGAAAATTATTAGCAACTCATGAATAACAGACTTTTGAATTTTATTTTAAAGAGAATAATACCCAAGAAAACAAAACAGAATAAAGCCAATCAACAATACAGTGAAAGTGGGTCAGAACTTCAAAGCAGGATAATAGGAAATCAACAATGGCTACCATAATATATCTTTCTATCTTCACAGTAGTTGTCCATACCATCAGACAGCAAAATCAAGCAAAACTGAATAAAAGCAATCAAAGCTTAACACTGAATAAAACAAAACAATAAACTGGAACAAAACAATGAGAACAATACTGCACATTGTTATCTTCAAAATAGTTTCTCGGGTTACCAGACACAAATATAAAATAAAACAGTAAAATGGAACAAAACATTGGATTTCAAAACCAATACATGATGATATCCCCCACAGTTGACACATTGCACAGTGCCATCCTCTAGGTAGATGCCCTGACCACCAGCCTGTGGCCTGCAGAGTCAACCAAACAATACAGGCAACGAGCTACTTCCTTCCCCTCAGTTGCTATTATCTCACCGAGTCCTCTGAATCGGGTGGGGAGTTGGTTGGGCGGGTGGGGAGATGCTCTTCTGGATTTTCAGCCTGATCACAGAAAGGCATGGTTTCTCTTCTGGCTAAGGCTCTTTCCAATCAGTGTGGCAAATCTTGCTTCATGGGAAAGCATGGTTTTCTCTTTTGAATGAGGCTCTTACCGATCAGCATAGCGAAGTCTGTTTCACAGGAAGGCACAGTTTCTCTTCTGGCTGAGGCTCTTTCTGATCAGCGTGGCGGAGCCTGCTGCACGGGAAGGTCTGGTTTCTCTTCTGGCTGAGGCTTTTACCCATCAGCATAGTGGAGCTTGTGTCACAGGAAGGCATGGTTTCTCTTCTGGCTGAGGCTCTTACAGATCAGCATAGCACAGGCTACTTCACAGGAAGGCCAATATACTGTATTTTAGGATCAAAAGGGCAAATGCAAAAATTAGTGAACTGTATTTTTAAAGATACTTTATTTTGAGCCTGGCGTGGTGGTGCATGCCTTTAATCCCGGCACTCGGGAGGCTGAGGTAGGAGGAGCGTTGTGAGTTTGAGGCCTGCTTGGGCTACAACGCGAACGCAAGGGCGGCCTGAGCTACACAGTGCGACCCTGCCTCAAAAAACCAGGGCCGGGAGTTTGGCTCAGCGGCTTATGTGCCTGTCCGGCAGGCACGAGGTTGTGAGTTCAATCCCCAGTGCCGCCAAAAAAAAAAAAAAGATACTTTATTTTGCCAAGTATGGTGGTGCATGCCTATAATCCCAGCACTCAGGAGGCTGAAGCTGGAGGATCACTGTGAATTCGAGACCAGACAGGTCTACATAGTGAGTTTAAGGACAGCATCAACTATAGTGAGACCCTGTCTGCAAAGATACTTTATTTTATTTATAGTGGACCTTTTGACCAGTTTTGGTTGGCCATACTTGTGGTTTTGACCTTTCACATTGCATTAGAATTTTATCTTCTAGGTGATGAAAGAGCAGAATGTTGTATTTACCAGCTATATGTCAAATCAATGAGTAATCATTGATTTTTTTGAAGATTACAGAGGTGAAATTTAAAATAACTGTCTCAGACAGGCTCCAATTTACCCCCTTTTAGTGTATTAACTTTTGGTATTCAGCTGAAATAGTACTTGCCTCATTGGTGTGGCGGTATCTGGCATAATCAGTTAATAAATAAAAAACTGCCATCCTTAAAAGTCTGCCTCTAATTTTAATGATTTGTCTGGTATAAGGCTTGCTAAATTAAATGATCTCAACAGCTAAGAAAGCTGAGATTAATTTCCAAAATCTGTTGTTTTTTTTAAACAGTTCTAAAAAGGCTCTATAGAGACACACACCATTTAGTATATAGCAATGTTAATTGTTTATTCCTTCCAGCTTGTACTTTGAGCTGGTAGTCTGTTTTTGTTGTTGTTTTTGTTTGTTTGCTTGTTTTTGTTTTGTTTTTGAGCTGATAATATCTTTTGACTTGCTTAGGCCTAAGCAAGTGTACAGATCTAGCTCAGTTCCTTCTTGTATCATATTGAAGGGTCCTACACCTGTAAACTGTAGCAGCAATATCTATTTCTTTGACACTATAGCTGTTAATTAGATGTTTTTCTTTCTGAATTTATGCTTATAGCTATTAAATGAAAGATTAGGAAAACTCCTATGATTGAGTGAACTATGATTGGTACTTTTTATACCCACATCCAAGCAGGGGTTTTTTTGGTTTTCTTTTTTTTTTTTAAATTAAAAAAACCTTTCGTCTTTGAAAGTTGCTAGTATCATGCTTTGAACGTGTGTGTGTGTGAGACCAGCACACCATTTGGAGCTGCGTAGAGTACAAAAACAGTATCATAGAAATGTCGTATTCAGTATTGTATTAATTTATGTAGTTGAACATCACGGAATACAGTTGTCACTCAGTAGCCTCAGGGTGTTGATTCTAGCACCCCTTTAAGATATCAAAATTCTTGGATGCATACTAATAGTGTTTATATCTAACCTATGTGTACATCTTCCTAGATAAATCTCTAGGTTACTCGCAGTAAACCTTGTACATTGTAAATAGTGTTATACTGTATTGTGTTTGGAATAATGATTTAAAAAAAAAAAGGCCTGTATGTATTTGGTATAAATGCAGGTATTTCCCCCCTCCTATCCCTCCTCCCCCGGATATTTTTGTCCTTGGTTGGATGAATCTAATGGATGCAAAACCTATAGATACAGAGGGCTAACTATATATACTAATGTTTTCAAAACAGTGCGATTGATAGCAACTGTAGAACAATAAACTTAACTTTCCTTTATTTAGTTTTCAGGTGGGAGATTTGGTACTCATTATCCTAGATGAACGCCACGACAATTATGTATTATTTACTGTTAGTCCTACTTTATATTTTTTGCATTCAGAGTCTCTGCCTGCCCTGGATCTCAAACCAGGTGAGGGTGGTAAGTGTCACATCCATGACTAAAATTTTATTTCCCTAGACTGAAAAGAATATATTTTAAAAGATTTTTTTTACCCTGTTGTGTAATTACTCAAAAAATTGAAGTCACTGACAAGGCACTCTGCTTACTCTTTTTTTTTTTTTTTTAAATCTAAACTATCCATATTATTTTTGTGCATTCTAATTTATTTTCATGGTATAAAAATCAGTTATATCCTCTGTTGAGAATCCCATGGCTTTTGGGTAAATTGAATGATTTATTGAGTGTATAGTCAACTTTATTGTGACACTTTTTCAAATGGAAATGAAAAGACAATGAGTATTTACCTTTTACCATGTTACACTTCTGTTTTCATTCTCCTCTTGTACAATGACTACCCTGCTAGATTTAGATTTGTAACCATTATTCAGTTTTTCATTGAGCATCGTCTGCATTCACACTGCCATCCCTTATTCTGGCTTCAGGTGTGAAAAGGTATAGATCTTGCCCTTCCCACAAAGACTGTTAAAAAGCCCAGCTCTTCAAAAATCAGTTCTCTTCTTTGTTTTTAGAAAAATGTTTTATTTGCTTTTAGAAATAGAAAAGATCATCTTTGTCAGTTTTTTCAGTAGATGGCAGTGTTGAGTTAGCCTTGAAATCCTAGATTTATTTTCGTTCATGATTCATACTTAGTAAGTACTAGTATTTCCTGAACTGTTACTTCTTTGATTTGATGTACCATGTTTATATAGTAAATGGGTTAAAACCATATATTACTGGTTAAAAAGTAACAATTCAGTTTTGTTTCATGAATTAAGCATTTCAGAGATTCTGGCAGTTTTAAGACTATTATACATTTGTTTCAGTCATGAGAATGTCATTAGTATTTTGATTTTGACAGTTTCATTTTCATAAATAATTACATTTTGAAAAAGAAATTAACCGTTTGATTCATTAGCTTCAGGTGCATCTAGAAGACCCTGGGTACTTGGAAAAGTAATGGAAAAGGAGTACTGTCAAGCCAAAAAGGTAGAAACTATATCCTGTAATATAAACTACAAATTATTTTTATATAGAAGTTGTCACTAGCATGTTAATATTTTTAGCCTGTTACGTCACTTGAGTTAGAGCTTGAGTTTAATTAGATTGAATTGAAACTAAGAATCTTTTAACTTTTTTATTATTTGTCTTTAGATAGTAGAGGTAGATTACCAACAGTCCATCAGCCTATAAAGGAAGACTACTATAAGGCTTTTTTATTACTATTACAGTAAATTATTTAATAACTTAATGTACAAAAAAATGCCCCTGCATAACTGGTTACAACAGTGAGTTCTGTTTCTATCTAGAGTTGATGTTTACTTATTTTCATAAAGTAAATACAGTGTAAAATATTTGATGTGTTAAAAATTGACCTGATTGAAGTATCAGCTTTATCAGGGTATAGTGAGTATACTTCCTAACTCACTGTATTTTGTATCTCAGCCTGTAAAATTTTAGCTATATATTAAGGGTTTTTGTTTCTGTTTTTGATATTTGAACAACATGGCTTACTTTGTAACATTCTTTAGCAATGGCTACAAACTTTATCTTCCATCAATATTAGTAGCTCAATCCATTTTATTTTCACTTATTGAAGAGTGGATCTTATGTAGTTTGATACTGTGCCTCTACCCACCAAAATAGTCTAGCAGTGAGTAGTGTAACAGAGAGTAGCTGTATAATTTGGCTTGATCATTCAGGTAATTCCTTTTCTTTCTTCCTTAGGCACAAAACAGATTTAAAGTTCCTTTGGGGACAAAGTTTTACAGAGTGAAAGCTGTGTCGTGGAATAAGAAAGTATAGCCTATGGAAGTAATTACTACGTTCTGTGTCATTTTCTAACTTGTTCTACATTGCTCATTAATCACTCCAAGAACAGCAGGCCATCTTTTTATACAAAAGTCATCATGACAATATACTTCATTGGTGTACTTTTTAACTGGCTACATTTTAGGAACGATAAATTCATCAAAACCCTTGGCTGAATTAAAATGGTTTTGGGTTTTATTTTTTTTCTTTTGCACCCAGATAACTCTAGAAATGCGGACCAAACTAATTCATCTTCTCAAAGGGCATACCCTGTGCATTGTGGCTTATGGTTAGCCATATTAATTGCCTGTTAAATATACATTAGCTTGAACTTAGATGTTAAATGTTAGTTATTATTACCAGCATTTGTCCTTTTGTGAAATCAGTATCAGAATACTTGCACTCTTTAACACATTCTTTATAAAAATGTATAAATTCTTCAAAACTATTTAAAGAGTGTTACTGCATGCAGATAATCATAACTTTGAGTTTGCCTCAGTAGATTACTAAAGCAAATTCTTTCATTTTTTAAAAATGCCCTTTGATATTTCAAAAAAAAGAAACTCTGTAATTTGACTGATTGACTTTAAGATCAGCCATAAGTAATCAGCAATCTTGAAAAGCACTTTCAACAGCCGGTCACGTGGGTTCTACAGGGAAGAGTCTGCTATGGATGTTTCCACTGCAGTGCTCAAACCTTCCCGACATCCTTATGACTCTATTTAGAATAATCATATTGATGAAATCGTAATTCATGGTTGAGTTTCAGAAAAAGATGCATTGTATATTAACCATTTAGAGGTCGTTTAAATAACAAAATATTGTATTGTAAAAGACCTGTACAATTTTAAAACAATAAAGATTTGAACCTGTAAATGTGTGTGCCTTTTAAAGAAGGATACATTTTTAATATATTTGAGTGATTGCAGGGGAGTATGAGAAAACTGTTATTTATTATATCAAAGAGAAAATGTTTATTACAAAAATGTTCTTTAATTATATACCATGTAACAGTGTAAAACAGTGTTATGTAGAATAGAATTGTGTAAACTAGGCCTTTAGATATGTTGCCATTGAGCAGAGATATTTAAATGAGTTAGTTGAGTTGGATGAAAGTTGTTTCAAGTTTGTTGGTAGAGAATAGTAACAAAATGATTTTTTTTCAGAAAATATTTAATTTCCTCATAAAATGAGTTAAATATTTTTTTAAATATGTATCTAATAGTACAAAATGGAATAAGCATCATAGTGTATAGAAAACTGAATTTGACAACATATTAACAAATAAATGAATGATGATTTCATATGTTTCTACTCAATCCTTCCATGACATCTTCATGCAAAGAACATCAACACAATAAATTACTTTATATAGAGTGTTTCTGCTGAGCAGACTTAGTTGGTTTCTAAATGAATCTGCTAGTAGTGATGCCCTTCAAATTTAATCTGTGGTCATTGCTGTGATTTATGGTATCAAATTACCATCTCGTTAATGTTGATTTTTATTGTTGAGTGCTGTTACTTGATAGTTTTTCTTATATCCTGTTTTATATCCATCCATATCAGTGTTGACATACTTTAAAAAGCAAACAAATCTGAGATGATTTTATTAGTTGAAAAGCAGAAAAGAGGCCAGGTGATGTAGTATAGGCATATAATCCCAGCTACATAAGAGGTTGAGGCAGGAAGTTCACAAGTTTGAGGCCAACCCCAGCTACATAGGAAGACCTTGTCTCAAAAGAAAAAAAGAAGAGAAAAGAAAAAACCAAAACAAAACTTGGAAATGTAAGCTCTCAACTGAGTTCTTAGGTGTAGGTAATTGAAAGCAATATAGTAGTATCTTCGGTACCTGAGTACATGATTTCCGGTTTCAGATCTAACTGTAGATGAGTTGCATGAATTCTTTGAACTCATTTTTCTCTTGTTTAAGAAGAGGTATAATGAATCCTGTCTTGTAGAGTATTTTGCTCACCCAGTGAGATGTAAAAATGGTTAACTACTTTGAACAAATTCAGGCATATATTAAGCATTGAACACCTGTTTGCTATTAAAAAGATTTCTTTATATAATATAGACACTAATCAGACTCTTAACACATTTAGCTTCCTCTATTACATGAATGATAGATTTAAGTCACCTTTTATTGAAAGTAAACTTTATACATGAATTAAGTGCATTTATTTTGGTAAAAGTAACTGGTTATATTAAAAGACTGTACAAAAACATACATGTTCATTTTTATTGATTTGAAAAAATTACCAAGCTGTAAAGCATACATACTCTTTAAAAAAGAATACACACACACACACACACACACACACACACACTACAGGATTCTTGTTCTAATTTTCAATCTTAACATTTTTGATTTTTTATGTGATATGCTGTTATATGGCTATAGTAATATATCTTGGTAAGTTGATTTACTTTCTTACATAATACAAAGATCTAGTTGTTTCATAACCTTACTTTCCCACTCTCATCTTTTATATATAGTATTCTACATTCTAGTTTGTTCATTAGGATTCACATTATAACTTTATACTCTTCAGTGAAGTCCTTCCTTCCTTGTACAGCCTGCAAATCTTATGTGAAGATTTTCTGTTTTTTCCTTGTGCTATTTTGTGATTATTGTGGCTTTTATCTCTTCAGCTCTTTCTTCATATGAAGTCACATTTTTCAACTCCATTTTGGAACCATCAGTTATGCTTCAAACATCTGCTTGCTCTCCAGGTCTCTCATATCGTAGGACCTCCCTTTGTATTTCTGTTAGCCAGTCTTTCCTGGGCTTTCTAGCTGTTTTTGAGACAGCATTTTAATATGTCATCCAGGCCAGCCTAGAACTTGCCACACAACCCAGGCTGGCCTTGAACTTGCCACCCTCCTGCTTCCACTTCTCGGTGTGCCTGTGTTACCTTCCTCTTGCTGGAGCTTATGTAACTTCTTAGTAAAGTATCAGTAAAAGAAGTTTTCTGAATCTCTGCAAATGTAATAGTCTCATGATTGATAGCTAACAGTTTTGCAGACACTGTTGCACTGTCTCTTGTTATCTAGGTTATTTCTGTTAAAGATTGTGTTTCCTGGCCACTCTTATGCTTCCCAAAAATTTTGGGGAACTTCTTTTTAAACCTTGTATTAAGAAATGGCTTGATATTTTCTTTTACTTCCCATCCGTAATGTACTTCCTGCCAGGCAGTGAGTCCATTTATCCTACAGATACGTGGCCAGCAGCAACAGTAAGGGAATTTTTTTAATTTCTTATTTTTGTCTCAAACTCTTGCTGGATGGTAAATCTTACAGATCTCCATTTGTTATGATAATTATAGTTTTTTCTAGTTTCCTCAGCGCTCCATTTAAACCATTTCTTTTGAGTTTTTCGTGTTGGCACTTGTGATTTTAACCTTCCAGTGTGCTGATTCATCTGTTCATGAGTTCTACAGATCTATTATATTTTTCAAATCTTTGAAGATGTAAATTAGTATTCTCCTACTAAAGTTCTCTTTTTTTCTTCATTATTCTATTTCATTACAATTACTCCACTAATGTCTAATGTCCCTTGCTTTTTCCTTCATAGTTAAGAGTAGGGCATTGAAAAGCTGATGGTCAAGAGTATTTTTAACCTCTTCCACATTGTTCCCAGAAAATGGAGATGGACTGATCACAGAATTGCAATTTCAAGCCTTTATGTTAATCTCAGAAGTCATCTGGCCTTGTCCTTTTGGCGTGTTCATTTTTTATTTTAAGGTGAAGTTCCATTCTTTAAGAATTCATTTTTATGGTAAAATAATATACTTGAAATAGGCCGTAAGTTTGTCCATTTATTGAACATTTGGATGGTTTTCACATTTCGACTATGGTTACTAGTGCTTCAGTTGAACATGTGTATGGGTACCTGTGTGTTTGGGTACCTGTTTTCAGTTCTTGTGTGTATGTCCTAGGAGGGAAAGTGCTGAACATAATTGTATCTTTACCTTTCAGAGAAACTGCCATATTGGTTTCTACAGTGGCTATACCATTTTATGCTCTCACTAGGAACGTATAAGGGTTCTAGTTTCTCTACAACTCAATATTTTGCAGTACTGGAGATTGAACCCAGGGTGTGCACAAGCTAGACCACTGCTCTGCATCCCCAGACCTTTTTTAGTTTGGGGAACATTCTCATTAAGTTATGCAGGCAGGCCCTCAGCTTGTGGTCTTCCTGCCTCAACTTCCCAAATACTGGAATTACAGGTGTGTGCCACCACTTCTGACTCCTTTTTTATACCTGTCCTAGTGGGTGTTTTATGTACTTGTAGGCTATCTGTCTTTATTGGAGAAATGTCTATTCAAGTTCCTTCATTTTTTTTAAAGTTGGGTTGTCTTTTACCATTGAGTTGTAAAAACTATAAGTTTTGAATATTATATTCAGATGATTTATAGTTATTTTCTTTCATTCTGTACATTGTCTTGTTGCTTTTCTGATAATCTCCTTTGGTGCTTTCAATTTTTAAATTTTGTCCAATTTATCTTGTGGTTTTGTTTGTTTTTGCTTGTGTTTCTGATGTCGAATTTTAATGTCTTGCCAAATAAAAAGTTGTGAAGATTTACCCATGTGTTGTCTTTTAACAGTTTTATAGGATTAGATCTTAAATTTGGGTTGTTAGTCCATTTTAAGTTTATTTTTGTATATGGTGTGAGGTCGTGGTCCATATTTATTCTTTCACATGTTGAGTGTCCAATTCCAGCTTCCCCTGAAGTATGAATCCTCCTTCTTTGTTCTTTTTCATGATTGTTTTTTCATTAAGGGTCCCAGTAGATTCCATGTGAATTTTAGGACTGTCTGATTGTTCTGTTTTAGAGAAAAGGCTATTGGAATTTTGATAGAGATCACACCAAAATGTACATTTTAACAATAGTCTACTAACCCATGAATAAAGATATTTTCCACTTATGTTTAACTTTAGGAATGCTTTATAGTTTTCAGTGTCTTTACTGACATGAAATTCTAGCTATTTTGTTCTTTTGGATGCTGTTAGAATAGTTTCTTTTATTTCCTTAATGGATTAGTTTTTGCTGTTACTTAGAAATACAACTGATTTTTGCATGTCGCTTTTGTACTCTGAAACTGCTAACTTTATTAGCTCTACTGTTTGTGTATGACTATGTGTCTGTCCTTTTACATTTCCAGATCATCTGCAAATACAGTTCTACTTCCTTTCCAATTTGAATGCCTTTTGGTTCTTTCCTAATTACTCTTGCTAGAACTCCAGACTATGTCAAGTAGATGTGAAATGGGCATCCTTGTATTATGATCATAAATAAAAAGCTTTCAGTTTTATCATTATGATGTTAACTAAATCGTACCTCACACAAACATCTCTGGGATGTAACAGTGCTATGGAAAAACATTCAGATTCTTAGGAGTCACTTCTAGCTAAGAAGGGTCTACTATGCACTCACTGAACAGTGAAGTCTTAAAATGGTGTAAAGCCCAATTTGATCATGATCTTGAAATTTATATGGTTACTAACTTACCGTCTGGATGAAACCTGGGTCCTTTGCACTGCAGTACATCACTGGCCCTTTTATTTTTTTGAAAGAGGTTCTTGCTAAGTTGCCCCGACTGTGCTCGAACTTGTGATGCTCCTGTTTTAGTTTCTCATGGTGCTAGGATTACAGATGTGCCATAATGCCTGGCTGTGTAACTGAGACTCGTCAGCAGTTCCTGTATCATCCTATATTTTTGCTAAATTGTGCTTGTGGATTGAACAGCATCTCTTCATCTTTTTCATATTCCACATGCGCAGCTAAACTAAGCCAACCAACATACCTTGAACATTTTCCCTGAAAAACTACTTAACCAGCAACACTGGTTTGTTAGTTTGGCCAGTTGTTTTTACTACTATGAGACTAGTCCTTGTCTTTCCAACTTTGAATAACACTTTCTTTACTTTTTAACTTCTGGTAACAGTTTGTTCACTACTATTCCAGCCCTCTCAAGTAATGAAATGTGTTTCTGTTATGGCAGAATCTCACTGTTACCAATTTTTGTATTAGGTATGTGGCTGTATAACTGATCATTTTAACACTTCGCTGGCTGCAGTCATCTGTTACCTCAGCTAGAACTGCGTGGTCCATCATAATACTTTCGCTCATTTCCTAATGCCCTCACAGTTTAGTTAGGGATGCAATTCCTTATGTAGCCCATGTCAGCAGTACTCTTTCTTACATAGTGCCCCATATTCCAAAAAAGTCACAGCAAAATCAGAGGCTTGGGAGACATGGCACTCTATCACATTCCTTTGGTCAAAGTAAGAGAGAACTCAGATTTAAAGTATAGTTGTAGCTGGAGGAAAGTAAATGGTAGTCCTTTTGAAACCACCACATTTTGTTTTAAAGTTAGATCTAAAATAGCTGTTTCCCTTTATGACTTAGATATAGGTTTATATTCTTGGGGATTAAAAAAAAATCATGTAGTTTAATGATGCCTAGAGCCAACTAACTTTGAAATGTTTATCTTAAAATGTAATTTTCATAAATTTACCTATCTTAAAAGTTAACTAGTGATAACTGTCAAGCAGTTAAAACTGTTAATGTCTACTAATTAGTCATACTCTTAAGTCTGTGGCCAAGTTTTAAAAACATTTTGTACAACTTATAAGCTTTATGAGTAAGATGGAAATTCTTTCGAACAATTCTTAACATAGTGGTAGACAGACAATAGTCAGCTACTAGCTATTCAGTTTACATACTTTTATTTTTTATTTATTTATTTATTTATTTTTTGCAGCACCGGGGATTGAACTCACAACCTCGCACCTGCCAGGGCAGGCGCTTAAGGCGCTGAGCCAAACTCCCAGGCCTGGTTTTTTGAGGCAGGGTCGCACTATGCAGCTCAGGCCGGCCTTACGCTCACGTTGTAGCCCAAGCCGGCCTCGAACTCACAACGCTCCGCCTACCTCAGCCTCCCGAGTGCTGGGATTAAAGGCGTGCGCCACCACGCCCGGCAGTTTACATACTTTTAATGTGTCTCTGACTTAAAGACCATTTAGAGTTAGTTCCACCTATTTGTTTCATTCCCACCTTACAATAAATAAAGCACAGTAGTGATACCAGTCCTAATATTAGTAGGGCAAAGCAGCAACACCTGAGATAAAATGCAAGTTTAGTCCTCAATGTACTTTTGTAATCAAAGCAAAAATAGAATATGTGTATCCTGAAGAATACATCCCAGGTGACCTCTGTGGTATCCATGCCCCACTGAAATACTGCACCACTGAAATATTTTAATAGATGTCCCCCTTTTCCTTCAGAGTAGGGTGCTAGGCATGCTAGAGGCAGGAGTCCCTCCCAAGTACTAACCACTGAAGTTTTATGTTGGCAATTCGAGGCATTTCCAACACTTTCAGTGTCTAAACAGCTGGTTTTTGTTTTATTTTGTTTTTAACAAATGTTAGGTTTTGCTTCAGAATTCTCCATCCAGTTTTGTGAAATCTAGTAGCAAAAATGCTTCTGACAGTCTAATTCCAAGTCGATGATGTAATCCCCTTTTTTAGACAGCTTTAGAAATGTCATTAAATTCCTCCAATAGCCACAGTAGTATTGTGGGTCAGTGAATATTTCATACAGGTGTCATTTGTAATCTCGTTGGAATTCTAGTAGTGGCTGCTTCCTGTTGTACCATGGGTATTCTTAACCAACCCAGGCTTCTAATATGAATGCTGAGTTTTTCAACAATGAGTTCTTAAATTGAACTTCTCTTAAACATAAAGCCTATCTTAAGCATACTGCCTGCATTCTCTCAGCAGTTCCTTTCATCATATATGGCAAGCTTCTCTCTGAATCCAGCCTAAGAAACATAACTTCTGGAGATGTCATACTGCTTGCTTGTAAAGCAGGCTATCCACTTTATAACAAATCTGTACCCTTCCCTTTCTGTCATGCTGTCATCCACTCACCTAGATCTGAAAAGAAACGCATTTTCATGAATATTCCTCAGACTGACCCTGCAGTATCAGAGAATACATGAACAAACAACTTACACTAAACTTTGACAATGGTCATTTCACACCCTGGAAATGTAGCAGACAGCTTGCTCTTCCTAGTTACAATTAGCACTAAAAACAATTGTGCATAATTAAAATAATTTGACATGCTTTGCAAACAATATTCTATTAAATAATCAGAGCATTCAAAAATGCTACTCTATATGAGAATTCTCTTAACTGATACTTCCATGTGGACTAAGAATAATAGACATCACCTTCCAGCTCTGAAACCTGTTAGTCCCTAACCCACCTTCATATTGCCAAGTGATGACAAGCATTATGGACTCCAGAGAGGCTTTTCAAACAATAGAGTTTTATTAAAAACTAGCTGGCCACTTACTGTTATCAATAGACTGTTGTCTGTTGAGATCTCACATCATAAGTATCAACAGTTTCCACTTCAGAGCATCAAGAGATAGTTAAGGTCTTGTGGACAGAACTGAATACCAGTTTCCAAGCTTATGCCTTATTACTTGGAATACTAACCATTTTCCTTTTATGTTCTTTTTCCTTGAATGCAGCCATCTTTACTTACTTGAAGCAAACATCTCTTAAGTTTAAGCATTTTAAGAACTTGTTTTCTTTGGAAAATTACAAAATTTTACGCTGATCCTGCTGTCTAGAATCGTAGATATTTTGCAGTGTGATACCTTGGCAAAGGACAGAATACTTGGTTTATAGAACTGTGTTCAACTACAGACTGCAAAGGAAATGACTGGTTAAAGTTACTCAGTTTCCCTCTGTAAAAATAAATCAGTTTATTGTAGTCATCATGAGAGAAAGTGACAGTGCTTTGCATGTTGAGAAGTGCTGTACAAATACACATCTCTAGAAAGATTTCAAAAACAGGCTTACAAAACACTAACCAGAAGTTGCAGGATGGTCTTCCCAGGCTTCCACATCAATACTGTTAATTCAGTTTCTTTTCAAATAATGCATAAGCTCTCTACTCTACCCCACCCCATCATCAACTCCACAAAAGTTGAATAGTTCACCCGAAGACATAGCTGACAGATAACACCCTACATTTAAGAGTACACAGAGTCAATAAAATGAGGCTGTTTTCCTGTTTTTCTTAGGGATAAAGATTGTGATCATCTTTCAAAAATGAAATATATTTTATCTAAAACATTACTTTTATCTTCAGACCACTGTTCCTCCAAATGACTGCTTCAAAAACTAATTGTACCATTTCTCCCATTGAACACTTAGCATGTGTGTGTATATGTGAGTACTGGCTGATTTGAGCAACCCTGGCCTTACTATTTATTAGCTGTATGACCATACACAATTTATTTGATGTTTTTGTCACTCAGTTATCTGTAAAATGGGAAGAGTATTGCAATAGCATAAGGAAACTGTAAGAAATAAATGCTTAAAAGATACTTGTTTAAAACTGAGCCAGGAGGGGCCTGGAATATAGCTCAGTGGCGCAGCACCTGCCTGGCAAGCGCAAGGTCCTGAGTTCTATTCCTGGTACCAAAACAAAAAAACAAGACACAACAAAGAAAAAAACTGAGCCTGGTACATATTCCTTCTTAGCAAACTCCCTTAAAAGTAATATTCCTTCTTAGCAAACTCCCTTAAAAACATTTACAAGTACAATATTTTAATTTCTCTTCCAAAATTAATGGTGTTGCTGAAGCACTTAAAGTTATTTAATATCCATGTTTTATATTTTAAAATGATTATAATAAATACATTATTTTAAATATTTTGTCTTTTTACTTTAAATTACTCATTAGAGACAAACTTTTTACTTTCACATTTCAATTTTTTATCTAACTTTCAAGTAAAAATAATGAAGTATAGAAAGGTTTCCAATAAGAATTAAAAATTTTAGAGAGCTGAACATATTACACATAAGAGGAATAAGGTATAGATATAAACCACAAACTTATTTTTTCTTTTCAAATGAAAGAACAGTTCATTAATTACAGTGGACCCTCAAGTCACGACCAGCTTAACATACAAATAACTTGGTTACAACCAGAATTTTAGGTTAAACTTACAACCAAAATCTTGAGTTAGGACCCAAATGCTGGCCTTTTGTGCATTTGTAAATAAAGATGTGTGATGCTAGAAAAGTGAATGTGTCTGTCTGAACCCAAATGCTCATGTTTGTAGATGTGACTTCAGTCAATGATTTGTATAATTGCTACAGTAACTGCTATCAAAATGGCCCCAAAAAATCTAGAAAAGAAGCTAAGGAAGAAAGGGAAGGTAAAGAATTGAAAAGAAGAAGGAAATTGTGGAGAAATATGGAAGTGGTATTCTCTGACTGACCTTGCTAATACACAGTATGTAAAAATCCACTATCTCAACAGACTTACAACAAAAAGATTTGATTAAGGAAGCTAGTGTTGCTAAAGGTGTTAATTAGTAAGTTTTGATCAACAGTGTTAGATGAGGTAGAAAGGCTACTGTCAGTGTGGATAAATGAAAGGCAGATGGCATATTATAGCCTGATTCTAAAATTTGTGAAAAAACTAGGGCTATAAATGCTGATTTCATAAAGGATAATCCGTCAATGAGTGATAACGGTGAAACATTTCATGCCAGTAAAGGGTGGTTTCACAATTTTAAAGCAAGAACTGGGGCTCATAGCATAACAAGGCATGGCGAAGCAACCAGTCCTGGCAAAAGGGCTACTGGAAGGTACATATATCACTTGGAAACAATGGCACAGAAAAATGACTTTTGCTTTCATCAAATTTTCAACTGTGATGAAACTGGCGTTTTCTGGAAGAAAATACCTAGGAGTACATACATTACCCAGGAAGAGAAGAAAACATAAGACCACAAACCTATGAGGGCGAGGCTCACCTCACTGCTATTTGCAAATGGCAATTGGTGACCACAAGATACAGCCTCTCTTGGTTTATCCCTCTGAGACCCCGTGAGTGTTCAGAAAATCTAGTCACAAAGAATAGGCTAGGGGTCATGTGAGATCTAATGCAAAAGCCTGGGTAACATGAGTACTTTTTCTTGAGTGGGTCAGGGAAGATTTCCTACTGTTAAAAAATATCTAGAGGGCAAAGGTTTACCACTCAATGTCCTCCTCGTCATGGTCAATGCTCCTGCTCACCCATGAGATTTGAAAGAATTGGCTGAATTCCCATGGCTCTCAGTCGAGTTCCTCCCACCTAGTACAACTCCTCTACTGAAGCATATGGACCAGCAGGTTATAGCTAACTAAGAAGCTATACACCCAGTGCTTCCAGATGATCTTAGATACAGATTTAACCCTTAAAAGAGTTCTAGAAGGAACATTATGACATCCTTGTGTGGGGTTGAGAAATCCTAGGCCAGTGTCTAAGGAAGAATATGGGGCCTAAAATTATACAGGTGAGACTTTGAAGGCTGTATAGAGGAGCCTGTGCATTCAACTGACCCTGCAGTTGAATTGTCACTAGAGCAGAGTCCATAAGCCCGCAGGTAGACAGTGATGATGCTGAGGAACTGGTGGAGGAACACTCAGAGGAACTGTCTACAGAGGAACTTCAGCAACTTCTGGCTGAGCAACAGAGAATGACAGCTGAGGAGCTTTCTGAAGAGGAAGGAGAGTATCAATAATCAGTGCAGCAAAGTTCTTCTGAAATAAAGGAAATCCTGAAAAAATGGACAGAGACACAAATATCTGTAGAGAAGACCCACCCAGACAGAGGAAAAAGCAAATCATTGCATTCACTTGCTTAATGACAGTTGTCATGTCATACTACAGAACAGTGTTAAAGAAAAGACGGAAATACACAAACTTAGACCAGCTTTTAGTTCTCAAAAGGTTGAGACCTAGTGAGCCAGAAACAAGCTCTAGTGGGCAACAGACTCCTTAGGAGAGAAAGAACACCAGAAGGCCAGATTCCTGGTGTTCTTATGGAAGGGGACTCCCCTTCCAAACAATAACCACCTTCCATTTCATCTTCCCTTCCTGCAAGCCAAAGATGTTAACTTGAATGTTGAATACAGTATGAAATCGTTTCTGGTAAACTAGGCACATTTCATATCTTTTTGGTGAATACACCAGGAAAGTTATTGCTGTTTCTAGTAAATTACATACATTATACAACCCTTTTTATTATTATTATTATGAAAAGGTTAGCTAAGGGGTCTTTTGGGGGTTTTGGAATGCATAATCGATATTTCCATTATTTCTTATGGGAAAAATAGTCTTGACTTATAACTGACTTGAGTTACAACCAGCTCTCATGAAAAATTAATTTCATAAGTCGAGGTATGCTGTATTTTGAAATTTAACTGAGTCCTTTAGGACTGTTGTGAAAATCTCTCCCAATTTTTTTCCTTTTGTTTTTTTTAAGACAGGGTCTCACTGTGTAGCCCAGGCTGGCCTCAAACTTAGGGGGATCCTCCTGCCTCAGCCTCCTGAGTGCTGGGATGATGGGAGTGCACCACAATCCTAGGCACCTCCTAAATATTTAAGTTGATAATATGCACCGAAAGAATCGAACTTGGAAAGTGTTCAGTTAAATCACCATTTCTGCATGTATATCCTTTAGCTGTATTTGGCTTATCTTCACAAACTAAGGTCTTTCCAGAAAGATCTCAAGTAAAAATATGTTTACTTTGTATATTTTTTGGAAATACTGTGGTCTTCACTTTGCATTACTGTGAATGCAAATAAACTACAGTGATACCTCAACTTTCCAACAGCTTCAAGCTCAAATTTGCCACAACTTGAACAGCAAAGTTGAAAAAAAATCTGCTCGGTGTTTATAACTTTGCTTAATAGTTGAACTGAAAATCCAGCTTGAAGAAAAAAAAGTTGTATCAGGCAAGAGTGAGTCATGAGAAAGGGATGACACTTCAGTCTGAGCACCACTCACCCAGACTACAGACAGTGCTTGTGTTACTGCATGAAAACATTTGTTACAGAAAGCCATTCCAGGTCCTCATTGCCATCCAGGAAGTTTATATTTGTAATCTCATGGAAAAGTTATTGGAATTTTAGCAAGTTAATTCCAATCTACCACTTCCAGTGCAACCCATAGCGATAATAAAGACACTAAGGCATATTTGTAGTTGTGGGGAACCAAGGGGGTCCTAAGTCCAGTGAGTATGAATAGCTAACTAGAACAAAGTACAGGACCCAAGGCCAAACCCAGGTTTTATTAATTCATGAAGTGGGGAGTGACTCAGGAATGAGTGAGTGTGAGAGTGGCAAAAAGTATGTGAGTGTCATGAGCTGGCCTAGGTAGGTTGCCTGAAATCATCTCTGCGATATGCAGAGAGAAAGATATGCAGAAAGAGAAATCTGCATAACACAGTTCAAGGTAGTACCTAATGTTTTGGGGTCCATGCTTCAGCTCTGATGTGTAACCTTTTATGCACTGGGAAGTCATAGCCTCTTAACAGCACAGCTCTCCCTCCAGCCCGGCTCACACATACTTCTTGGGAACTACAGGGTGGGGCCACACTGACCTGCTGCTTTGCTTCAAAGACTACACATTATTACCTGAGGATAAGGAAAAGTCCTAGCCAGTTCTGTACATATCAACACATGGAAGTAAGGCCAGGTTAGCCAAAATGGAGATAATTGCTCTTCTTTCAAAGAGGGTCATCCTGGTCGTCTTCCACAATTTGTCACTATGCTTTTTCTTTTTCTTTCTTTCTTTTTTTTTCTTTGCTTTATTTGAATAAAAATATCATATGACTCCAAAGAAAGTCAGTGATACCAGTAGTAAAACTAAGAGGAAAACTGTGAGAAACATGATAGAGCTAAAGAAATCATTATGCAATTTGTTAAAGTCTTGGAAAAATGAATTTATTAAATGTAATTTTTAGGCCTCAGAACCAATTATTTCTTATGGGAAAAATATGTTCAGTTCTTGAACTTTTTTGTATTTGAACAGGAGTTTAGAATGGATTGAATTTCACACCTGAGACATCACTGTATAGATTTTCCCACGATAAGTAGCTCAAATGGGCTCACCCCTCCATTCTCCTCTCCCCTTTCCTTTTCCGGTGCTGGGAATAGAACCCAGAGCATTGTGCATGCTAAGCAAGTCTTCCATCATTGAACTAATATCCCCAGGCCCCTAAATTTACTTTCTTAACAGAACTTTCCTTACCTATATGGAATGGGATAAACCCCCACACACACACCCCTTTTAGTACTGTGAATTGAACCCAGGGCCTAAAAAATTTTAAGTTATAGGATCTCACTAGTTGCCCAGATGGAACTGTAACTCGTGATCTTCCTGCTTTAGCCTTCCAGGCTTTTGGAATTACAGGCATGCTTTACCATATCCAGTTTAAATAGCTGTCATTTATCAGTGTTTGTTAGGCAAGACCTAAGAAGAGGTTCCCTAACATTTTGGGAAGACAACAGCGAATCTAGGGAGAAGACAAAAGAAACTGTAAGTTCTCAATGAAAGCTGCACACATAGATTAATATCTTTTTTTTTTTTTTTTTTTTTTTGTACCAGGGATTGAACTCACAACCTCGCGCCTGCCAGGCAGGCGCTTATGCCACTAAGCTAGATCCCCAGTCCAGATTAATATCTTTTTGAGAGCCTGGTACATTCTGAAATTTTCAGAAGGCCTTAAATGTTCAGTGACTATATACCTGCTGAGAATTGACTCAGATACTCATTCCACTGGATATATCAGGGAACCATAATTTAATAATTAAATTAAGGGGATTTTTTTAGTTGTCAGTTTATGACAAATATATGGAATTAGCTCATGAAAACAGCAGAGCCAAAGTGCATGTGAATATTTATTCCAGTGCCTATTTTCCTTCCCAAGCACGAGCTAAAAATGAACTATCTTAACTATATAACAATGTATTTTTAAAAAACAGCTTTATAAATATATTTGCATATCACACAATTGACCCATTTAAAGTGTATAATCCAAAGATTCTTTATATGTTCCCAGGGTTTTGCAACCATCATCGTGATCAATTTTAACATCTTTTCATCACGTAAAAAGGAAACCCTGTAACTATTAGTAGTCATTCCCCATGTCGCTGCCACTGCCATCCCTGAGCTCATGGCCGGCTTTGTCCTTATAAAGGGATGGAAAGTAAGTAGGGAGAAGAATCAAAAGCACTCGTCAAGACAGAACAATTCATGCGGGCACCTAAAAATAGCATCTTGGGAAATTACCATCTCTGGTCTTTCAGATCCAATTCTAGTTTGAGCTCACAAGGTAAAATGGAAAACAGTCCAGAAATAGACCCACATATGTATGGTCACTTGATTTACTACAAATGCAAAGCAATTCAAGAGGAAAAGGATGGTTTTTTTAATCAAAGTACTGGATGGAAAATAAGTAATCCTTGGCCTTGACTTCATATCATGCACAAAATATGTGTGAAACATGTAAAAATGTATATGAGATGGACCACAGAACTAAAAGTGAAAGATGAAACAAACCTTGTGGATGAAAACATACAGTATATCTCTTTTTCCTTGGAGAAGACAGATTCTTAAACAGGACAATAAAAAAAATCAACTATTACATTCTGGGCATGATGGTGCACCCCTTAATCCCAGAATTCTGGGAGCCGGAGTTAGGAGGATTGAAAGTTTAAGCCCAGCCTGACAACTCAGTGACTTAACAAGACCCTGTCTTACAGTAAAAAAGAAAATAAGGGCTGGGATGTAGCTCAGTGTGAAGGCCCTATGTTCAATTCCCAGTACAGGAAATAAAATCAATTAATATAAAAGACTGATATACTGGATTTCATGAAAACTATTTATATATTTCACAATTTCTATCACATATTGCTTTACATTTTTTTAGGCTACATTATTAGATAGATCTATGTATTACATTTTCTTGATATATTTGCCCTTAAACCTTTGTACAACATTCCACTGTATCATACATGATCATTTATCTTTAAAAATATTTTTTGTTTTATATTTAAATTGTTACCCTTTGTCTCTTTCAATTTATTTTGCCTGGCATAGCTTGTTTCATCTCTGTTTTTGTTTTCTGACCTCTGTCTGTGTGTGTGTGTCTGTGTGTGTGTGTGGTAGGAGGGACTGAACCCAGGGCCTTCTCATAGAGCTACATCCCTGCCCTTTTTGATTTTTTTTATCATAAGACAGAACCTCGCTGAGTCACTATTTCCCAGTCTGGCTCAAACTTGAGATCTTCCTGCTGCAACGTCCAGAGTGCTGAGATTATAGGCCTGTACCACCAGGCCTGGCTTACCTGACTATTTTAAGGGATAGTCAATAAACCTGAAACTGTCGTAGGCTTTTTTGTTTATTGTCTGCATTTGCACATGTTTATCCTGCTTTTTATCCTGAACTTATCATATGGTCTTTCTGGCTGTCACATTAGGTTTAGGGTTCCAGAAAGGTAAGAATGACTGCTGACAAACCAAACTTTCTTAATTCTCTACAAGTGCTTGGTATCTAACCTAAATCCATCCCGATACAATTGTAAAGAGCAGAACCTTTTGTCCATGTCAGCTCACAGAATACATATGGTAGAAAAGGAAAATTCAGTGAAAGTGAAGGGAAATCTGACACTGTGAAGAAGAGTGACCCCTGAAAGGGGGTGCGTGGCTACAGTAGTTAGCAACGTGTGTAGAAAAGGCTCAGTGCTCAGAAGAAATGATCTGCTATTTTTGAAGATTTAAATTAAATGATAAACATTATGGCCTAGGAAGTATTTGCATGATAAAGGGAAGGGTCATAGTGAAAAGACGATAAGAGGATGGTTGGTTTTGAATTTTCTTTTTCTTTTGGTACCAGGGATGGAACTCACCACTTCGTGCCTGCCAGGCAGGCACTTAAGCTGCTGAGCTAAATCCCTGGCCCTTGTTTTGAATTTTTAAAGCCAGTTCCTTGCCCCGTCTTCTTGGAGGCACCCACAAGGCACTGCTTATGGCAACTACTGCCTAGCCCCTGACCTCCAGGCTCAGGACTGTTCTCTGTCCTAATGCTAAACCATCACCCAACACAGCAGCATCCCCAGAAGCGAGGAAAGTGAGTCCCTTGAGTCCCTTTCACAAAACACCAGAGAAAAGAGACCAATTTAGCCCAGTCAACCCCATGTATCAATTTAGGCAGGGAAGATAACTATGCTGCTTCTTTAAAAGAAAAACAAAAACAAACTAACAAACAAAACCCCAACTTAGCTCCTTGCCCTACCCATATGCCCAAGTGACAGCCAGATGAACTGAAAACATCACTGAAGACAACATTGAAAAGCAAATTATAGAATTAAGTGCTGTTTAACTTTGTTAACAACAGTGCGTTTGTCCACGTGCAAATGAAAAACACTCTTCAGAGAATATAATAACCAAAATAAAGTGACCAGAAATACACAAAGAAATATCATTTCTGCAAATATGACATGCTTACCTCTTTACATAATTAAAACTAAATACAAATTAACAGGAAAATCACTAAGGCCAATCAATGAGTGGGTCAAATTATTTTAAAAGATGCTAAGAAATGCTCCAGATTGGAACTTCTTTCATCTTAAAAACTTTAAGAGACTATATCAAAAGTTAAAATGAAAAAATTTGTTGCTTGATGGTCTAAATCACAGACTATTTGCTCAAAAGATTACTTTAGTACTTTAAGCTCACCTACATTTGGGTGGGGTTCCATTTCTCTCATGGGGTGAATTTCAACTTATAAGTTGCATTGAAATCATTACTACACATTGTTTAGTTTTGCTTTTTTTCTGATATTGAAAGCTTTGATATAATTATTTACTACATACAGATTCAAGCTTTCATTTCACCCTTCACTATTTTTCTTATTTTCCTCTTCTAATCTATGCATCTCTGTTTTCTACTTATAGATGTTTTAGAGCTGCCTGCTAAACAAACACTAGAGTCATATCATGTGTTACTGTGTGGAGGAAATCACATCACCCCAAACCTTAATTTAGACAGCAAAAAATATAATTAGGCACTGAGATAAATTCAACAGTATTCTGGCCACTTCATCAAACTTGGATTAGTCTGTACTGTACAAACCGTTAGGTCATTGTTGTGGAAGAGCCTCAGGAACTCTCTCTTAAAAAGCACCAAGTTGTTCAAAGCTTACAAGTACCTGCACTTATAGGCCCTTGTGTCCAACTCTGGGGATTTACATTCCTGTGTCAGGCTGCGCAGTAAGAAGCCTGAGCCAGTCTCACCCCAACTGCCTCCTGTGCTTTCTATCTTTGGAAATTTCACCTTAGAGTTCTCCTTCTAGTGCGCCTTATTGAATCTACATTCTAAACTCACTGCCACCTCTCAGAAGAAACCATCTGGAAAATAAAGGTGGTCTGCTATCCATCACTGCCAATTCCAGCTTGCTTTGGCCATCAGTGGAGACCCACAGAGGCATCTCAGGGAGCCCTCACGTTAACGCCTGAAAAGCAAAGTTTATTCCTTCCACTTCACCAAAAAGAGCTGCATGTGAAACCACTAGTATTGAAAATATCAAAGGAACATTTGTTTTATACATGTCCTATATAAGTTATGAAGATTATAAAATTAATATATATTTAAGACCTAACGATTTAAAATTGATTTAATCACTTTGTAAATCATTGTTACCTCATAAGCATATCAGAACAGGTAGGAAAAATCTAATGAAAGCTACTAACTGATTTAGAATCTACTGTAGTTAAAATTGTCTACCAGCCTGGTGCGTATAAGACCCAGAGTAGGAGTGGCTCCAGAGTTTCCTAGTGGCCAAGGAACCAGGCACAGTGACCACTGAGTGTCCATATGGATATGTCAGAGCGTTGCTCCCTAAATGGCCACTCTCCATTTAGAAGGCTGGTGCTTTGTGGCTGTTGCCTCCTAGCAAGTAGCTCTGCTCCCTAAAAAGTAGGAGTTGCTTATTACCTTAGCACTTTTGTGAAAATGCTCCTGGCCAAACCAAGGAACTAGTTGCCAGTTTTGCAGAGATGCTAATGTACTTCCTGTAGACAATGCCAAATTCATAAGTACTGTCCTACAACATGTCAGAAAAAAAGAAAGCCACCTGATCTATTACCCTGGTAAACTCTGATTTGGTTTAGATGATGATGGTCAGTGAATAAATAAATACAAAGTGAGGAAACATTATGACAAGTTATCAGAATAGAATTAAGAGCATGAAGTTTAACACCCACTGACAGAGGTAAATCCTGACTGCCCTTTGCCAGGTCTGACCTTGAACCTCTGGTTCCATGCCTCAGTTTCTCCTTCTATAGAATGAAAATGGCAGTAACATTAATGTTCTGAACTCGAAGGACAGCTATGAGGATAAGAGTGGTCAGTTTATGGAAAGGGTCTGGAAGGAAGCTGGCACCACTACTGAGTCAGTTGGTGTGCTGCATTCACGGCCAGCCCTACAAACGCCTCCTTCACAGCTGTTCAGTGCACATGAGTCAGCAGGTCTTTCTCTTTCCTACAGTTAATATGTTTTCACCAAGTTCACACATACTGACAACAGAGGGGTTCAGTTATGATATAATTCGGTAAAACTACTCTGCATGGGTGCAAACACACAATCCTGAGTGATTAATTAAAAATTATTTACTGTTAGCAGTTATTATAAAAGCATGATCTATTAGAAATTATGACTCACAACTAATAGAAAATAAATTTAGATATTCTCAGGTTTTTTTCATCAAACAGTAATGATAAGTCTGGATTAAAAATGGTCTAAATAATAGACATTTACTTATTAAAATTATATACTTGGTCCTTAAGGTATGCTATAACACAAGTTATAAGCCGGTGATTATCAAACTAGTATACATAGTCATATTCCACTGGTTTTATTATAATTTCTTTTAAATTTACAGATAATACTTAAAATTATTTTATCAGCAAAATAAAGACAAAATATCTTGCTTAAAAGGACAAATCATGATTGAAAGCTATTTTGACACAAGGCAACATTTAGTTTTACTAAAATGTTTTCATTCTAATTTCTCATGAAAGTCTGGGGGCCCAACTAACAAAAACGCCTTAAATATGCATTCCAAAGCATGTTAGCAGAGAAGTGTAACAATGTCCTCCCCATAGATTGCTGACAGTGTCAGAAAAAAATAGTGGAGATTTCTGCATCTGAAACATTGCCCCATAAATAGCAGATGCCTCAAATAAAGGGCATCTACATAAATACCAAATTCTAAGTCATCTGAACTCCTCTAATAGGACAATAAGGAAACATGTAAGGAAAGGGCTTTTAGATTTCCAGTGGTACACTTAGGAAATATGCACTGTTACTGCCCATCTGCTCCTCTCGAATATGTCTGGATATGTTTCCTAGTGGCAGAAGGTGAGACTACGCAAAACCTCACAATTTTCAGAGTATGGTCCCACTGAAGACAACAATAATTATCTTGCTAAAGTAAGTGTAGAGTATTTCAATTATCAGCAATCAAGTTTATGACACTTTATTTTCTCTCTTCAATCTAACATCTATGAATACTGAATAGAGTGCCAAAAGAGTATATGAAATTAACCTTTTTCCTTGAAATTGCTTAATATTCCCATGCATAGTGCAACAAGCCTCCTTATCATACACCTACACTAAATTTCTCTTTGAGCTGAGGAACAGTGGATGAAAAACCTAGTATCTAATTTTAAGGTGCTAGGAATATAGCTCAATAGTAAAGTGCTTGCCCAGCATATGTGAGGTCCTAGGTTTGATTCCTAGCAACACCACACACACACACACACACACACCACAAAATCTAATGTGAGCATGTAATTTTTTCAATTATTCAGATTTATTCATATAATAAATATTTGATAAGATTCTTCTTGCAATTGACAAGTTAAAATTCTTCTCTTTATTAGCAGACAATTTATCAAGAAAGCCAAAATTTAATGGATGATTTAATTGAATGGTATCATGGGTAAGGTCCTGTGTACCCCCAAAGCCTCATGTAATCTTGGACAGGGCTGAGTCTAGTGTTCATGACTGCTCTGCTGTCTAGCGCTGGAATTGACGATGTGAGTGCTGCACCCACTCAGGGGTGGAGCCGACATACAGTGTAAGGGCAGGAGGAATGCGTGTCTCTCTCTCTCTCTCTCTCTCTCTCTCTCTCTCTCTGGCTGGTTCACCTTGCTGTTGCCATGAATGGCTGCTCCACCTCACCATGCTGCCTTGGAGCCAACTGAGTATGGACTGAAACCTCCAAGAACTGTAAGACATAAACCTTTCCTTCCCTAATTTTGGGCATCAGGTATTTTGTCCCAGCAATGAGTGAAAAGTAACTAAGACAGAATGTGGTACTGGGAATACAGTCATTGCAGTGACTCAACAATGTGGTTCAAGAGCCTTTGGAAATGGCTTGTGGAAAGAGTTTGGAAAGGTTTGGAGATGTTGCCTAAATGCATAGAGCTGGAACTGCTTAGGCTGTTCTGTAGGGGAGATTCTGGTCAGAGCTCAGGAGACCAGAAGGCAGATAGAGTCTGCTGGTAAAGACCTGGCTTGGGAGGTGTCTGCTGGGAAGAATGTCTGCATTGGTTGTTGGACTCCACACGATGTGTGTTACAGCTTGGCAGGAAGTTTGTCTGCATTTTACTTATGCCCACAGACTTTGCCTAAGACTGAGATTAAGAGCAGAGGATGATTAATCTGGCAAAAGAAACTTCAAGGCAGCCGAATGCCTGGCTATTGTTAGGGGCTTTTAGCCAGATTTATGTTGCAAATCAAGAATAAAGACTCCAGCGTGGTGATTTAAAACATTGTGAGTTTGGCCAGGAAACCATGGACTGTAAAGACAGAGCTGAGACCTCAATTGCTGAGAAAGAACAAAGAAATAAAAAAGATGGCTGGGGTCATCCTAGGAAACAGTGGGCCTCCATCTTTTGCAGCCTCAAGCCGGCAAAAGTGAAAGAGTTTGCTGGGAGGAAAAAGCCACAGAGTGCCATGTTCCAAAGTAGTGACAGAGGCCACAGGAGGTTTCAAAATGGCAGTGGCTGCACCAGATTCCAGAATGGTGGCAGCATAGAGAATCTGTTCCTCACAATCAGGTCCAGAGAGCTCAGTGATCTCGGCACTCGACCCCTACAGCCAAGAGAGAGGAAAGCCTGGCTACTGCTCCAGCTGGCAGCAGACCTTGGCATCATCCACGTGGCACTGGTTTTAAGTTCAAAGAAAACACGCAGCCTCTGCCCCAACTGCAGAGGGCAGTATGTAAAGATGTAAAGGTACCACGTGTGGTGGCGCACGCCTTTAATCCCAGCACTCGGGAGGCTGAGGTAGGTGGAGTGTTGTGAGTTTGAGGCCAGCTTGGGCTACAACGTGAGCACAAGGCCGACCTGAGCTACATAGTGCAACACCCTAGTTTTTTTTTTTTTTTTGTGGCA